>ML107132.1:0-44469 GCA_003697995.1 Taxidea taxus jeffersonii | reverse complement strand
GGCCTCTTGCTCATCTTCCCCTAACCAAAATAGGCAAGGTCAAAACTCAAATACTTCACTACACATACCCAAAGGGGGGAAAATGGGAAAAGGAAATGTCCGTGGAATTGTGTTCATTGTTATTATATATCCCACAGCAGATGGCAACTCCATTTCCTCTAGTCTGAAGCACAAAGACATTTTCTGCACAATTGCACATGCCCAGAACTACTTCTCAAATTATGTCTTTGGTTGGATGGCATAACTGAGTCTCTACCAGCAAAAAGCTGGAGGCTCTAAGTGTCTGGGACCACCCCTCTGTCATTGCAGAGGACGGGCAACTATGAACGGTAAAGGTCCCAGGGAAGGCTAATCCTTCTGGAAGCAGACTCCATATAATGCTGTCTTTCTGCTGAGCACTCAATCATTCGTGGCTCACCACAGAGATCTTTCCAATGGTTCTGCTCTGGTAACTTGTACGGTGAAGGGGGTAGGAGCACGCAGACCAGAACCCTCATTCATGCTCAGGTCCTCCAGTGCAAAACGACACAACGTGGCTACTTGCCAATGCAGCGGTATCTTACGCTTCCAAATTATAAGTATTTGCAGTATCTTATTCCATTCCATGAGTCTGATTTTCACATATGCCCAAGTGCTCATCTGAATACAATGGGTCAGTCGGGGTGAGCTTTGTATCCTTGACAATGGGGATGAAAAGGTACAAAAACACTATCTCTGATGAAAGACATAACTCACAAAGGTGTAATACCTGATATTTTGGTGGTGAACTGATTTGTTGCTGGAGGTCCGAACCCCTTAGCTGTGCTGGCTCGGATGGTGAAGGAGTATGTGGTCCCCGGATACAGTCCAAAGAACAGAAAATGGGTTTCATTCCCCAGTTTTGAAACTCTTCCACTTTGATTGGATAAGTCTATTTCAGGGTCAAAGGAACTGACTGCTTTGTAGGTGATCTGCAGGAGAATAAGAAAGTGATAACATGTCTGAAGCAGGTGCACCGGGATCTCATCTTTATCCAATAAACCCCTGTGATGTATGCACTGTTAGATGCTTCATAAGCTCCTCTACTTAGACTCTTCAAATCCTGGATCCAGTGAAGGGGCGCAAGAACTCAGCTAAAACTGCTCTGAGTTATTACTTTTGTAGACAGAGGAACTGAAAGCCAGTAGATTAGAACATAAAGGATGAGTTCAGGTTTAAGCTAATACCTTGAAGTTGTTTGCCTTCAAAATGTCACTTTGGAAAACTACATTACAGTTGGCTTAAAACAACATCACAAAATGTACAACTAGTTTAAACAGATAAGGACCATGCAAGGGTAAGGCCTCATCTCTCACCCAGGGGCCAGTTTGATTCTGCACTGAATAGGAGTATTGTCTACTGGGAACAAGAGTGCTTTTAAATGTTTTCATCAGGGTGGGCAAAGATGTCTGCTCACAATAAATCCTAGATACACATCAGGAGCTCCTGTTGGTATGACCGTGGTACTCGTGAACGGTTGTATTTACTTCTTTTTCTTCAGAGCCACGCTGCCTGACAGGACTTCCTGTCATGATAGAAATGTTCTACTTCGCACTCTCATGGTAGCCACCAGCCACAAGTGGTGACAGAGCCCTTGCATTGTGGCTCATGAGACTGAGGCCCTGAGCATTTTATTTAATTTTCGTTTACTAAAATTTATATGTAAATCACCGTGCGTGACTAGGAGCTGCCATTTTTGGGAATTTCGCTCTAGAAGTTTCTCATATGTTTGCCACTTAACAGGT
This sequence comes from Taxidea taxus jeffersonii, assembly GCA_003697995.1. Taxonomy (NCBI): domain Eukaryota; kingdom Metazoa; phylum Chordata; class Mammalia; order Carnivora; family Mustelidae; genus Taxidea; species Taxidea taxus. The sequence continues at coordinate 42,706 of ML107132.1, read as the reverse complement.
GTTCAAAGCACAGTGGATGTGTCTGGAATGTGTGAAAATAAATATATCATAGGTGTCTTTAAATCTGCCCTTTCAAATTATTTTTTAAAGAGTTTCACTGTAAGTAGTTCATCAACTATTCACGAGCGCGCATTTTAGAGGTGATTACGAACTTCTACTGGTTGTAATGACATAATTTTTAAATGTGCCATATCAAAAGTTTTAAATTGCAAAACTGAGCACTTTTCTTGCTTTTAAATAGGTAAACTTCCTTATAATTTATGTGCATGAACACTAACACTGTTATTATACGGAGTGATAATTGACATTCTTTCTTCTTATATTTATACCATGTCATTATAATTAGGGGGACCTCTCTGTGAGATTATTTAGATTGAATCATCTAAGCTTTGGCAAGAAGATGTTTGCTGTATATATTAATCACTACAGTGCACACACCACTCTCAGAGTTAGGCGGCATATCTGTTGTTAACCCTCTAGCCGATTTTCCTCACAAGGTTACTCTGAGTCGAGAGACAAGACAGCGTCTCCCACCTGCTGCTCTGGGAGGGACTTCAGCATCAGCACCACCATGTGCTTCGCTCTCTACTTAGTCCTCATTCTGATGCTTCTAGAGAAAAGGGTGGTTCAGAGAGGGTAGGTCTAAGCTGTGATGGCATTTTTGCTCTCCAAAGTTTATTTATTCATTCAGTCATTCACCCATTCTAAACACATTCATTGCCTGCCCCCAGTGACCCAAGCTCGGTGCTCTGAGCTGGGATCTCACATTGTACAGGAGACATGAGACCTGTCCTGGAAGAGGTAACAGGCTGATGGCAAAGTAGAGACACAATTCAACACCTCTGATTCAGTCTTCATAAATGAGGATGAGCACAGCCCACCAGGGCTAGGTACAGCTCCTTGTTCATCTTACTAAAAACTTTAATGGGACACACTTGTATAGGAGACAAAATACGAACTCCCTACCTTGGGGTTTAAGACCTGCAACATATCTCTGAATACTTGACACAAGGCCATTACATCACCTTCTGCCCTGGTCAGGGGATAAGGATTTTCTGTACCACAAACACTGGGCTTTTCTGACCCTGCTTTGGCTTACACACATTCACCTGCCTGGAAGGTGGTAGCGCCATCTATCACCCGCTTTCTCCCCCTGCTCAGATTCACTCATTCCATTGAAATATTGATGGGATGAATACTGACACTGCGAGCATGGTGGGTGGACACAGGCCCTGCCCTCAGGTATCTCGGCATCTGGATGACAGTGCGTGGAGCTGGGAGAGATGCAGGAAGTAAATTAAGAATTTGAAAATACTAAAATTCAGTAGATGAAATAAACATGGTGCTAAGACAAAGAATATTGTAGGCAGAGAGGGCTACATGCTCAGCCACTGGGAATGATTGTGGAAGGGGCCACTGAGGGGCTGACAGTTAATCTGAGGAGACTGGAGTTGCCTGGGTGGCTCAGCTAGTTAAACGACTGCCTTTGGCTCAGGTTATGATCCTGGAGTCCTGGGATCGAGTCCTGCATCAGGCATCCTGCTCAGCGGGGAGTCTACTTCTCCCTATCCTCCCTGCCCCTGTTCTATCTCTGTCTCATTCTCCCCAATAAATAAGTAAAATCCTTTTAAAAAATCTGAGGAGACTTTAACTTTGTGAGAGAGCCTGCCATGCCAAGAGTTTGGGAAAGAACAGCAAGAACCAAGGCTGTGAAGCAGGAGTTTTCTGTGCACAGTTAGTGGACAGAAAGAAAGCCTGTGTGACTGTGGCCCAGCAAACGAGGTGAGTGTGGTCCTTTGATGAGAGTCTGAGGGAGTGAGCCTGGGCCATACCACACAGTGCTCTGTACCCTAAGATAAGAAGCATGGATGCATCCAAGGGGGAGCCTTGGAACATTTTAAGGCATGAAAACCAAATGATCTAATTTCCCTTATGAAAAGACCACATTAGCTGCCAGGGGGAGAAGTGGTTTGTTGGTTGGAGGTAGTTAGGGAGGCCACCAGGAACCACCACAGAGACCACGGGGAAACCTTTAGCACCTCTGAGTGCAATGGTTGGGAATAAGGTGAGCATGGCAAAGAGAGCAGTAAATGGAAAGAACCGGCATATTTGAGAGTCAAAACGGACAGAAGTCAGTGATCAACTGAATGGGGGGGGTGGAGGAATGCAGACTAAGTTCCATATTTGGGGCTTAAGCAAAAGATAGTCCTGCTTGTTGAAACGGGAGGGAACGAAAGAGGGGAAACGAACTGCTGGCTTGCGGACACAGTGTGCAGGTATCAGGCTGGGATTGGAGAGGTCTGGCCCAGAAATAGAGATGTGGGGGTGATCAGCATTGCAATATTATGGTTTAGGAATGGGTGAGGTTGCTGGGGAAAGGATTTGAGAGAGAACACTGACATTTAATATAATCAGTGGTGGGGGAGGAGAAACCAACAAATGAACCAGAAAAGCCAACAGAGAGCTGTCATGGAAATCAAAAGAAAGAAAAAAAGAAAAGAAAGAAAAGGAAAAAAGTGTCTGAAGAAGGAAATGCTTTCAAAGACGGTGGGAGTTTAGGCAAGACTGTAACAGGTGTCCGCCTGCCCATGTCTGAAGCCGGAGCTCCCATTTCCTTCTCTGCAAAGCTTCCAGGACAATGTCTAACCATCACTGGCCCAGCTGAACGCCTGGTGTTGTGGCTGTGCTCGTGCAGTTCACCTGGCGAGACATCATGGTGTCCTGTGAACGCTCTCGTGTGGTCTGAAATCATGGCTTAAGCATGCCAAAGGAAGTGGAACTATTCATCTAAGGGCATCTTCCTTCTGAGGAGGGACTGATGTCTTACTCTTTTTTCTGACCCCATAGCAATCTGTACATATTGGCATTCAGTATATATTTTCCTCAAAAGGCTCCCAGGGGGAAGAGATGTGCACATGTGCTCACATGTGCTCTCGCTAGGGCAAGTAGGCTGTCGCGGCATCCGCTCTGACCATACAGCAGAAAGCAAATGCTGGAGCAAGGGACCTGTTGCTCCACGGGGGCGGATGGCTTGGTATTCACCCATCGCCATGGTCTTGCAGGATAAGCTGGACAGGGGTTCCGTCACAGGTCTTTTGCTCACAGCCCTTTGAGAATTTGCTAAGATTAATAGATCCTCTCTCCCCCACCCCTAAAAATGCACATACACACTAATACATGCACTCTTAACAATTATGGACCCTCTCCCTCTCTATTTTTAAAAGTTTTCGTTTATTTATTTGAGAGAGAGTGTGTGTGTGAGAGTGAGTGGTGGGGGAAGGGGTAGAAGGAGAGGGAGGGAGAGAATCTCAAGCAGACTCCATGCTGAGCATGAAGCCCCATGTGGGGCTCAATCTCACAACCCTGAGATCATGACCTGAGTCAAACCAAGAGTGGGATGCTCAGCTGACTTAGCCACCCAGGTGCCCCTCTTCTCCCTCTCTTTGAACAAATCCCTAACAACCAAGTATGTTGTATATATACAGACACAAAATGTCAGAAAGGTCATCGATCCCTCTCAAAGCCATTCCAGAATTCCATTCCAGAATTCCATTCCAGAAAGCCATTCCAGCTCCTCAGGAATAGGAACAATCCACTCTAGAATCCACTGTCTGTGGGAGAGTGGAGGCTCCATCTACATATCATCTGAGCAGTTGTTCTAAAGGACACAGAGAAACACCTCTACACTCAGACCCAAATGTACCATGTCCTTTTGGCATTTATTTTTTCATTTGTTCAATAAGAGCCTATGAAGTGCCAGACTATAGTAAAGCAGCAGGAAACTCCCAGAAGGAAAGTTTGGGACTGCTTCCACACTTGCACTGATCGCTGGCTGAGGGCCAAGGCAATTTTGATGCAGTCTGTGTGAAGAACACTGATGGGGCGCCTGGGTGGCTCAGTCCTTAAGTGTCTGCCTTCAGCTCAGGTCATGATCGCAGAGTCCTGGGATCTAGTTCCAAATCGGGCTTCCTGTTCAATGCGGAGTCTGCTTCTCCCTCTCCCTCTCCTATCCCTTTCACTTGTGCTCTCTTTCTCTCTCTCCCAAATAAATAAATAAATAAATAAATAAATAAATAAATAAATAAAATCTTTTAAAAAAGAAACAAAAAACGCTGATGTTCTGCATTGGGCGTATGCAGTTTTATGGGATGCCCCAAGTCAAAAGCAAACTGACATGCAAACAACATAGGTGGGGATTACATTTAGGTGAGATGGGGTCAACTGCTGCTTTTATTGGATGATTTCCAATTCATACACAGATGCCTGAAATTTTTTCAAATTACCTTCGCTTCCTCTACTTATAGTTTCAAGTTCTGAACCAAAAGATTCATAAAGAACCAAAACAGAATAATGTGCAATCTTTGGCCAGAAAGGGATTAAAAATCTTCTAGGAAGTGTGAGAGTTGACTGGAATTTCAGCTAGTGTTAAATACAATCCTTTAATGGAGAGCCAAGGAATCAGAGGAAGAAATAATGAAATCTGATTTTCGGGGAGGAAGAACCTAGGATACTTCAGAGAAAAGTATAACATTTAGATTAAAAAACTGAAAGAGAGCCAGAAGTCCTACAGGAAGAGACAGGAAGGGTGAGCATCAGGAAGAAAGAAGGAAATAAGCCAAAGCAGGTGGTGTGTTAGTTCAGAAGGTTTTCAGAGAAAAGAAAATTCCATATATGTAGCTCATTAAATTCCAGGAGAAAAATATTGGGAGATGCAGTAATAAATGAGTTGGAATTAGATCATGGCAGGCCTTGAATACTAAAATGAAACCTCTTGACGTGGCCCTTAAATTCTACTTGTTTCTACACTCTTCCCTATCTCTGTCAGTAGTGCTTAGTTGAGCCCAGTTATCCAGGCCCAGGACCTTCAGGTTTCTTTAACTACTGAATGCTCCCATCAGTTGACAAATCCAGGACATTATACTTTGCTATGTGCCCACAACGCTGCATTTTATACTCCTCACACATTAAAGTGATTTGCTTTTGGTACTTATTTCACTCTATCATTAGTTGTTGTCAGTACTGTTACTTCTAGCAGAGAAGGGACAGTACCTTTTATACTTCTGTTTTCTCCCAGTACCTTTTACACCCTCTCTCTCTCTATATATATATATGGGAACCTATCATATATAGGGGAACTTATCAAAATTTAAACATTGCATATCAAGCCTATTTCTAGAAGTTGATCAGCCAGTAATACTCTCCAATACAAAGGAGTATTTTATATATATAATTTAAATTCCAGTTAGTGAACATATGATATAATATGAGTTTCATGTGTACAATAGAGTGATTCAACACTTCCATACATCATGACAAGTGCCCTCCTTAATTCCCATCAGCTATTTAACCCATCCCCTACCCAACTCCCTTCTGGTAACCATCAATTTGCTCTCTGTAGTTAAGAGTTTCTTTCTTGGTTTTCCTCTTTCTCTCTTTTATATATATACAAATAATATTTACATTATAATATCATATATTAAATATATATGATATATATTTCTTTATATAATATTTACTTTATATAAATATAGTAAATATATTATGTATTATATATTTATTTTAAAATATTTATGTATATCATATATATGTGTATATATGTGTGTATATGTATATATATACGGAAAAATACACATGTATATATATATATATATTTTCCCTTTTTGTTCCCAAAGCTTGTTGATAGGAACATGGCCAGGAGTCTGGAGTTTACTTACTAGGCAATCAAGAGCCATATAAAGTTAGTGAGGTACAATGAAAATACTTGGAGACATATATATATATATATATATATATATATATATAAAGGGGTATATATATATATACCCCTTTGTATTGGAGAGTATTACTGGCTGATAAACTTCTAGAAATAGGCTTGATATGCAAAATTTAAAGTTTGATAGGTTCCCCCAATTTGCCTATGTTAGAAATGCAAAATATATGTTCCCATCAACAGTCTATGCACACGTGCATTTGCCCGCATGACTGTTTAACACATGGTATTATACAAACCTGAACTTTTTGTGGCACTTGCTTTATTTCCTTTCTGAAGCATTAGTAAGGTAGGATAGGTATATTTTCACATGCTTAAATGCTACTTGGATTTTTTTCCTATGAGTTGCCTCCTCTTATTCTTTGTCCAGTTTTTCTAATGGAATCCTTTGTCCATTTCTTAGCAATCTGTATCAAGTCAGTTTAATGTGCCCAAAAGCCCATCCACTGTTATAAATTTTGAAAATAATTTCCTCAAGTCTTCTGTCTGTATTTAGACTTTCCTAGTGCTATCTTTTGTTGTTCAGAAGTTTAAATTCTTATGTAAATAAATCTGTCAGTCTTTTAAAATATAACTTCCAGGTCTTATGTCAAGCTAAGTAAGATACATGACAGACATATCTTCCTTATTTTTCTTATAGTGTTCTGGTAGTTTAACTTTTGTGTTTAGAACGTGAATTCATTTGGTATTTTTTTTTTAATGATGTGAGGTAGTTTCTTACATGGCATATTTTTCTTGTAAAAAACACTGGGCTTGCTAGCATTTATTAAATTTTATCGATCTCTATTCATAAATAGAGATTGCTTGCCCTATAACTTCCACCTTGTAAAGTTTTGGAAGGTCATATACCTAGTTGTTAACTCTGAAAAGTGAAATTGGGAAGCAATGATATTATGTTGAATAGTTCTGTACTTAAAATATTCTTTCAGAGAGCAGTATTACATTTCTAATTTTAAAAAATTAAAATTTCGATCACTGTTGAGGAAAGCTGTATTTATCAGCCTAGGTTTTAGGCAGATGATGCTGATAAAAATAAAGGGCTGATCAAAAAATGAAACAAGATGGGACCAGGGAGGGAGACAAACCATGAGACTCTTAATCTTACAAAACAAACTGAGGGTTGCTGGAGGTTCGGGTGAAGATATGTGCTATGGTGAATGCTATGAATTGTGTAAGACTGATGATTCACAGACCTGTACCCCTGAAGCAGATAAGGGAGAAAAGGGACCAAAAGGGCTAGATTCTGAACAAAGGTGGGGAAAACAGAAAGGAAAGGCTAGTTCAAGAAGGTTGAAAATGATTGTTAGGGGAATGAAAAGGAGAGGCAAAGATTAGGACCAAAAGAATGCTTTAATGTTGCAAACTGTCGTGACTCCTGGCAGAAAACAATGATGTTAGCATTTCCCAATCATTGATGGTGTGGTATACTTGCCTAATAGATAAAGAGACCTGAAAATAATCTGAACCCATAGCATATTCATGTACAACATCTACAGCATTCAACCTGTTTTCTCTTCTCTCCTGCAAAAACGAGCCAACTGTGCTTCCTATCTTAATGAAACACCTGTACCATTTGTTACTAGGTTTTTCTCCAACTATGCTAATTTACCTCACTTTCCAGTTTTTACCTGTAGTCAAATGTGTTTCTATGACAGAATTCACTGTCCCTAAGGTTCCTGCCTTTTTTGAGAGGACAGCTGTTCTCTATTTCCTTAGCGTGATGTCAGTAGCCAGAGACGAATGTCCTCTGGATGGGACCAAGTCTGGTTCAACATCAGCCTTTGGCTCCAGGAGGAAGCTGGGCCTATCACTGACTCTCACTCAGGCTAGGCATGGCATACAGTGCACCTCAGCTGAAGAAGAGCTCCTTCCTGAGACCCCATCTAAGACCTATTTCATGAACAGAAAGGTGTTTAAGAGAGAAAGATTTGGTGGCGAGAAAACTTGTATTTCATCACTGAAGCCTGATGCACACATTTGACATTTTCCCTTTGGTATCTAGAAAAATAAACCAACTTGCTCCACTTACCTAGATCTGATTTTTAAAACCCTGATTTCAGTTATCCCCAATTATAAGCATTTAGGTCAGTGTTCAACTGGGAGACCCTGGCTGCTGAATTCAGAGAGATTAACAGATTCTTCTTTTGAATTATTATTCCTATTGTTTTCAACCTAAAGTTATTTATTACACAAAGATGTATGTTCAGCAGCATCAAGAAGAATGAATCTGGCTATCATTTTCTGTCTAAATATCTACATGTAGCTTTTAGGACAGACAGACTTATTTCTTGGCACTTGACATTGGTTCAAAGGTTGGTATCTTTTCTGGGAAAATATTCTGTTATTCTTAGGTAGGAATCTCCAAAATTAAGCCCAGAAAATGGTCTTGGGCCCAACAATATTAACCAAAAATCTGATCACTGAGAAAAAAATATGAACTTGTTTGATTATAACACTTAGTTCTTTCAAAGCTGAGCCACAGATTTTCACAACACTGTATTCGTTTACAATGAAGCTGCCCAAGGAACAGCATCAATAACTTAACATGAAAATCAACTTTTTCTTTTCTCTTATGTTGCTTAGCTTTCAATTAAGAACATTATTTTTTTTATATCTCAATACCAATTTTCTAAAGGTGTAAGGAAACATAAATGTAAGGCTAGTTAGGTCAGGGAGGGGGTTTACCGGCGATTACTGTCTGACAGCTAATCTGCTCAGTCTTTTGTCAGTAGTTCTGAAAGGTATTCAAGTAGAGGTTCCATAAGAGGAATTGCCGCGATTTTTAGAAACCTAACAACATATAATTTTGTTAAATTTGCATTCAAATAAATGCTTGCTTAAAAAAATGCACCTGCTTGTTTCTATGACAATAGGCACAGTGAAATGATGCTCATACAGATGTGATGATGACTGTCACTCCCTGTTACTGCTGTTATTTTTTGCCTTGAACAATTCATCAAATTCTTCTCTGCTCTCTATCATTCAATCATTTGATATGCCTCAGTAGACAAAACTATGTCAAGGAAGTCTAAAGGATGTTTTGCTAATACTAAGAAACCAAAAGACATTATTCTATTGTTACCCCGAGACAATGTCTATTGACTTTGCTAATTGGATAATCAGTGTTCTTCTACAATTCAGGAGTAAAATATTTTATAGCTAGCAAGAATAGGACTATGTGGCTGCCTCCTAATCAATGTACACTTCAAAATACTTACTGTTTTTAATACGGGTGATTTTGTAAAATACCATGTTGTGTCTTTACATATAATAACATATAGTCTAGAAACATCCAAATCATTATAAGCATACATCCTGAAATGACACATAATTGAATAAACCCAGGTTTTGTTTTGTTTTGTTTGCTTCTATGCAGGAAACATTGTAACTATCAAAGGCATTAAACTTCTTAAAAGACATGATGCCATTATGCATTTTTAAATACTAGACAGTTTAGCTATCATCGAAATTATAATGAAAAATTAAATTACTAATGAATGTATATATACTACCTCGTATAAAGTGATGACACCATATGTTTGAATTGGTTCTCGCCATTGAAGAAATATCTTCTCTTCAAAAGTACTTCCTTGGATGGATTCAGTAGGAACAGCTCCTGGCACTAGAAGGGGGTGAAAAATCAATAAATGTTTGAAAGACTCCCCCAAATTAGATTTTCCTAGACATATTAGGTTTTTCACTCTCAATTGAGATATAAGATTTAATAGTCCATAGATACACTTAGTTTTCTTTTAAAAATCTGAAATTTAAAACCATTTTGGTCACACTGTCCTTATAAGGAAAATAGTCTCATCACTTTTTCTTTAAAGTTTGAATCAACTAGATGAAGCTCAGTAATCACCTTTTAAATTAACTTTTACATTCTTCAGAAATAAAGATATAGAGCAATAAGAATTCCCACATGTTGCTTATGAGAGCAGAAATGGGTGCAGCCACTTTGGAAAATAATTTGGTAGTATTTAGTAAAGTTAAAGAGGTGTGTATCATATGACCCAATAATTCTACCTCCAGATATATTTCCTAGTAATATTTTTGCATGTATGTACCAAGAGACATATAGTAAGATGTCAACATAGCTTTTTTTTTTTTAAGATTTTATTTATTTAACAGACAGGGATCATAAGTAGGTAGAGAGGCAGGCAGAGAGAGAGAGAGAGGGGGAAGCAGATTTTCTGCTGAGCAGAGAGCCTGATGTGGGGGCTCGATACCAGGACTCTGAGATCATGACCTGAGCTAAAGGCAGAGGCTTAACCCACTGAGCCACCAGGTGCCCTGACATAGAATTTTTAATAAAAATAATAATTTGGGGACAAACTGAATGGTTTAATAAATTGTTATAGTCACAAAATGTAACACAAAAAAGACTGAGTATAAATGAGAGCTATATACATTATCGTGGATGAATTTTATATTTATAATTTTATATTTTGTATATTTTACAGTTATAATATCAAGTGACAAAATTATGTGAAAGAAAAATAGATATGAACTATTGTACTGACATTTAATATATCTGTTAAAAATGCACACAAAATAGATATTCTAAAAAGATGTGATATAGATGAAATAATATGTAATAATAAATATTTAAAAAAACATTTTATTCATTAATGATACAAAAGACTTTGGGAATTTTTGTGCCAGTTTTTAAAACCTGAAATATGCAACACCTTTTGACTAGTTTTCAGATAAATCTACTTGACATAAGGGAAGGTGGAAATTTACCTGCCAATATAATAAACCTATATTTATATGTTTATATAAATATAAAATAACATTTAATATATAATATTATACAATATATAAATATATTTTATATAATAAATATAAAATAACATTTATTATAAAATAACATTATTACAAATATAACATTATAAAATAACATTTAATGTTATTTAAAAAATATTATCTCATTTTCATTTAAATTCAGTTTTTGCATATGCATCATATACAAAATTTAGTGTATTAGTGTGTCTATTTAAAAACTAGTATATCTGTCATACTTATACATATATTTGAAGGTACATGATCAAATTTTTTGGTGACTCTATGGGTAATCATAAAGTGGTGAGAGAGGACGCACACTTCTCAAAATTTACTGCAAAGCTACAGTAACAAGACTGTGTGGTATTGACATAAAGATAAACATACAAATTAGTGGAGTAGAATTGAGAGTATAACCTACATTTGCAGTCAATTGATTTTCATTAAGGGCCCAGGAAAGTTTAAAGGGAAGATAACACAAATGGTGCTGGGACAACTGGATATTCACATGTGAAAACATGAAGTTGGATTCTTACCTCACACCATATATAAAGGTTATATCAATATTGATTAAGAGCTCAGTGTAAGAGCTAAAACTACAAAATTCTTAGAATAAAACACAGATGTGAATATTCATGACCTGGGATTAGGCAACAGTTTCTTGGACATGACACCAAGAGCAAAAGCAACAAAAATTATACAGATAAACTGTACATCATCAAAATGAAAAGCTTTGTGCTTCAAAGGGCACTATCAAGAAAGTGAAAAGACAACACAGAATAGGAGAAAAGTTTAACAAATCATGTATCTTGCAAGAGGCTTATATCTTAAATACATAAACTACTAAAATCCAATAAGAAAACAAATAATCCAGTTAAAAATGGGCAAAGGGTCTGTATAAACAGTTCTCCAAAAAAGATATACCAATGGCCAATAAGCACATGAAAAGATGCTCAACATCATCACCTAGCAGGAAAATGCAAATCAAAACCACAACAAGATAGCCCTTTGCACCACTAAAATGGCCAGAGTCGGAAGGCAGATAATAAGTATTGGTGAGATGTGGAGAAATTAAAACTCTCATATACTGATGAAGGGAATATAAAAATTCTACATCTCCTTTGAAAATGGTCTAGCAGCTTTTCAAACAGATGCACATGGCGAATTCCACTTCTAGGTACATACCTAAGAGAACTGAAAACATATACTATTCAAAAAATTCTACACAAATATTCATATAAAATTATACATGAATATTAATATATTAATATTAATGGCATTTTCATAATAGCCCCAAAGTAGAAACAACCCAAACATTCATCACTCATGAATGGATAAATACATCTCAATAAAGTTAGAAAAGGCGGTTGGAGAAGTTTTAGAATTATGGGAGGATCTGAATAGTCCTTTAAGGGTGGGTAAGATCTCCACAGATTAGAAAGAGTGCCTAGAATTGCAAAAGGACACTCACAGGTAGTACACATTTTTTAAGTTGGGGGGGTAGAGGTAGATGTAGGATTTTTTAGTTATTTTAAATAGAGCTCAGTATAGCTTGGCAGAAAAAAAAATACTGATTCTGGATTGCAGGCCTGGGTTCTCATTTAAGGCTTCTCAGTAATTAAACTACATAGTTTGGGCAATTCACTGAACCTCTTGGGTCTCAGCTGCCTCATGTTTAAAATGAGGAAGTTGGACTAAGTTCATCTTTACCATCCAAACTCTAAATAACATACAAATATTCTTTCTTGTAATACCTTTAGCAGTAGTAAAGATAATTTTTCCCACACAATTTCTCATGAAATAAACAATATTCAATAGAAATAGTACACCAGGGATGCCTGGGTGGCTCAGTTGGTTAAGCAGCTGCCTTTGGCTCAGGTCATGATCCCAGCATCCTGGAATCGAGTCCCACATCGGGCTCCTTGCTCGGCAGTGAGCCTGCTTCTCCCTCTGCCTCTGCCTGCCTCTCTGTCTGCCTGTGCTCTCTCCTGCGCTCTCTATCTGACAAATAAATAAATTAAAAAAAAAAAAAGAAATAGTACACCACAGTTAAACTCACAAGGTTCAATGAATTGTAGCCTTTTATAATGGTAGATACATAAAATGACCTCATCATTCTTTTCTCTTCAAACTCGGTATTGACAATTATTCTATTTTTGTCTTTCTTTTCTCTCTCTCTTTTTGAAGTCTTTGCTGTTGTTGTTAGGAAATACAATTTGAAATAAAACGTTTTCTAATTAACTGTATGCCAGTGTGCAATGAAAATAATAGGTTTTTATTTGGAAATTATGCATGCCCCAACTTCTGGGAATAACAAGACAATTTAAGCAAACAAAAAGATAAGTTAATCCATCTCAAGTTTTGGCAGAACTTAAAACAACTCCTAGCTCATGTCCTTTCTCAATCTGAAACCCAAAAGGGGTGAGGGGGTCCATGCATGTGGGTTCATGAATAAGACATACCTGCTCATCTCTAGAAATGACTACATCTTCCCCTGTTGTTGATTAAAACATTACTGTTGATTAAAACATGAATGAGATGATTATCAACAAACTTTATTGTTTTTATCTAAGGACTAACAGAATACTTTTGAGTGTTTTGATACCTACTCAGTATGATGCTTAGTGTTACAGAGGAATAGAAGGATTTTCTCTCTAGTTTATAGGTAAGAGACAAAAGACTGTATATAACAGAGAGAGATCAAGGAAAGGTCATAAGGAATTGCTTTGAATCATTATAGCAATAATAATGACCACTTATTAAAGTGCCTCTTCCACCCCTGTCACCTACAAAGAGCTCTCTATGTAAATTGCCTCTAACTCTAATATGGTTCAGAACTGTTATTATTCTCATTTCTCAGATGAGGAAATTAAAGCCCAGAGATTTAAAGATTCTTATCAGGCACAAAGGAGGTCAGAAGGATGAGAATGCTATAGGCTGAAAGAACTGGAGGCAGCTTTTGAAGGACCTAAAGGCTGATGAGCCCTTTGAAGAGCAGCAGAGGAGATGGAAGTGAGAGGCAGCCAGTGGAAGGCAGGAGGCCCAGGAGAGCAGACTTTGAGGAAGAGCCTGGAATGGAAGAGGCGTGACCTATGGCAGCGACGTCTGGGTGACATCTTTGTAGAATGAACTGCACTGGAGAAAGCCACTAGATCTAGAGAAGGAGCCAGGAATACAGAAAACCTTGAAAGTCAAGATTTAAATTAAGTAATTGAGAGCTCTGTGGAGAGAGTGACATGATGCAGATGTATTTTATTTTATTGTTAAATTTTGTTTAAATTCAAGTATAACTAACTGAGAGTGTTGTATTAGTTTTAGCGGAACAATGCAATGATTCAACAATTCTATATACATTTCTCAGTGTTCATCAGGGTAAGTGTACTTTTAATCCCATTTATCTGTTTCACCCATTCCTTCCACCCAACCTCCCCGCTGGGGACCACCAGTTTGTTCTCTTTATTTAAGAGACCGCTTTATGGTTTGCATTTTTTTCCTTTGTTCATTTGATTTTTTAAAAATTCTACATATGAGTGATATCATATTATGTTTGTTTTTCTCTAACTTGTTTCACTTTGCATTACACCCTCTATGTCCATCCATGCCATGTAGCAAGTTTCATTCTATTTTACAACTGAATAATATCCCATATATCATCCATCTATGGACACTTGGGTTGCTTCTACATCTTGATTATTATAAATAATGCTGCAATAAAAATAGGGCTGCATATGTCTTTTTGAATAGTGTTTTCATTTTTTTAGGGCAAATACCCAGTTGTGAAATTACTGGATCATATGCTATTTCTATTTTTAAGTTTTTCCAGGAACCTCCATACTGTTTTCCACAGGGGCTGCACCAATTTACACTCCCACAAACAGTGCACGAGGGTTCCTTTTTCTCTACATCCTTGCCAACACTTGTTATTTCTTGTGTTTTTGATTTTAGCCATTCTTAGTTTTAATTTGTGTTTCCCTGATGATTAGTGATTTTGAGCATCTTTTCATGTGTCTGTTGGCCACCTGTATATCTTCTTTGGAAAAATGTCCATTCAGGTCTTCTGCCCATTTATTTGGATTATTTTTTTTCTTGCTACTGAGTTGTATAAATTCTTTAAGTTGTATAAGTTCTTTATATATATTTTTAATATTAACTCCTTATCAGATATATCATTTGCAAATACCTCCTTCCATTCAGTAGGTTGAATTTTTGGTTTTTTGACTTTCTTTTGTTGTACAGAAGCTTTTTTATTTTTATGTAGTCCCAAAAGTTTAATTTTGCTTTTATTTCCCTTGTTAGAGGAGACATACCTAGAAAAATGTTGCTGTAACTGACATCAAAGAGAGAGGACTCGAGTAAATAAAATCATAAATGAAGGAGGAGAAACAACAACCGACACCACAGAGATGCAATTGTATTTTAAAGATTAGTTTTGTGGGTGAGTAGGCAACATTAGAATGGGGTAAAATTGGAACCACAAAGGAAGATTAGAAATTTCAGCATGAAAAAATGAGGATATGGATATAGTAGTGGAAAAGGAGAGAAAAGCACACTCTAATATTTTAAGAGTAGAAACATCAGGAGTTAGAACCAAAGTAAGCACAGAAATGCAGGGGTGAGGGGGTAGGGAAGAGTTAGAGGTGACCCACTGACAATGTTGGTACTTTTTTCTTCACTTTTCAGAGAAATAAGGAAGAACTGAAAGAATCAGAGACAGGGATTCTAGCCTCAGCCTGATGGGGTAACCTGTAGCAAACTCACATTCCTTACAAAAATAACGGCAGTCAGACAACTATTTGAGAGCAACCAGCACAGGTAGGTTGTGGGGCTACAGAAAAGAGAAGAGAAATTTGTAGGGTCAGTTGCTCATTTATCTTGGCTGTTCCCACGTTTTCCTTCCACAGCAATATGCTGGGTGTTGTATAGGTAATAAACACTCAAAAATACTTTGTTAGCTCTTTAAATGGTACAATAGAGTATTGTTGTAAACATTTAATGTATGTTATATTCAATAATAAAGGATCATGGCATAATCAGCTGCATAAGAAAAAAAAATGTAACATCTCTTTTTCCCAGGAATAAGTAAGTACATTAATTGACTTGTTTCTCAAGTTCTTTGTCACTTCCTCTGATGTCTGGCAAATAAATTGTAGGTCAAATATATGATACACTATCACTGCATTTTATGTGCCAAATGTAAATGTTACTGTACATGGGAGTCCCCTGTACAATCAACGTAAAACTCATATATCCTTGCTATGGGATTCAATGTATAATTTTACTATTTTAAATTATTTCAGAGGTTTATGGCAATTGTGTATTTGCTTTTTTTGATGAGTTGCTGGTGACATGCATTGTCTATTTGTTAAATCCTTGTTTATTGAGGTAATATCCAATTATAATATTGTTCCTATGGGAAAGTATGATCTATTACACGGCCACCAACCTAATGAGGTAATTTCTCAGCACTGTGCTGGAAAGCAAGGGCAGCCTCTATTTTGTGCTGAATTTTCATCTGAACAATGAAGTATGTTTCAGAATACCATTTCAATATATTTAAATAAGCATTTCATATAAATAACACGCAAGCAGCAACTCTTAAGTCCAACATGATTATAAAACTTGAATGAAGAACTATTAAAAGCAATATAGCATAATTATATATAGAAAGGTAACTATATGACTCATAAGGAATTAAACCTCTACATCTTTCTTCCTTTACCTTTTCAAAGCCATGCTTACGTTCCCAGAAGCACATTTATATTATTCAACTGAGTAACTGGTTCCTTCATTTTCGTTTTAGAGACCTCAATTTAAAAGAAATAAAAGCTGCTTTTCTGAGGGTATGTATATTTCATACAAACATATCATTGAAAAGTACTCACAATCTTCATCCGTCTGTACTATGAGTTCTTGACTTTCCTTCCGTCCCTCAGGATTCATGAGGATGAGTTTCACACTGACATTGGTATACGGTGAAAGGTTAGTGATTGTATGTTGAGGGTGTGAATTATCTGTGTCCCAGCTTACTTCTTCTCGCACTTGCTCCTGTCCTCCGACTTGGTAACAGTAGTGGACTGTGAGATTATAACTATGGCAGCGAGTGACATTATATCCGAATGGCTCCCAGCGGATAGTGATTTGTCGAGATTTGACTTCTACCACTTCCAGTTTTCTTGGGCCACGCATGGGATCTAATATGGAAAAGAAAAGGAGAACAAGAAAACATAAGGGAAATGATTTATAAGAGTTCTGGTGAAGCCCAAATGTCAGTCCTCCTTATCCTCAGTATCTGGTATTCTCTTCTACCATGATAATGAAATCTCTAAAGCTTAGCTGGGCATAGTACCACCCAGAATTAAGACTACAATTTTTAGTGTCTTCTGTAGTGAGATATGGCCATATGACTACATTCTGGTGAATGGCATACGAGATGAGATCAAGAATAGTTTCTGGGAGGTATCTGTAAGAAGAAAGGCTCACCATCTTTTTTTCCCATCTTCCTACCCATTAGGTAGATTGAAGATATGATGTTTTTGCTCATGCCACCATGATGGACCAGGAAGCACTTAAACATTAACCATTCAAAGCAATGATGAGGAAGGATCCAGAGTTCCTGATAATTGCTGAATTATTGTAATATCCTGGAACTGTCTACTTCCAAAACTTTCATTGGAGAGAAATACAGTGCTTTTATTTAAGGCTCTTTCCTCTGAGGCTCTGATACATGAAACCAATCTTAATGCTCATTGATAAATGTATTTATCTTTTAAAATTAATTTATAATTATGTAATTGGAAAACATATGAGAAAAGCTTGAGAATTCAGCATGAAATAATATAATAATTAGAGAACATAAACTTCTGAGCAGGACTCCAGGCCTTTTGTGACTTTGATTTGTATAGAATTTCATGCAATTACTGCTCTTTACTATCCCTGACAACATCTTAGTATTATTCTTGAGCCCAAGCTCCAGATACAGAGTTTCAAGCTTAGAAACCTAAATGGCATGCATGGAATATAAGCATTTTAAATGGTTTAAAAGAATGAATATATACACAGACTGCTTAAATGTCTTTATGAAATGATAATGAAAATACAGCAATATTAAATACATAACATTTACTGAGCACTTATTATGTGCTAAACACTTTTCTAAAAAGTTTACCTTTTATGGGTTTGGGGAGAATCTGATCTTATATGTTCTGTTTTGGGATATCCATAAATATACTTACTTCATATAGTCTTATTTTTTGCTTTCCTTAATTGTGGTCATCAGACATGAATGCAAAGAGATCTATAATTGGTAAGGGAAAGTCAGCATGAAAACTTGAGAAATGAAAGCTACCATTTACTGTATGTGCATTTATTATGTGTAACTTGTTTTATATATAGTCTCTATTCCTCAAAACAATCCTGAGAACCAAGTACTATTCTTCCCAATACATAGATAAAAAAATTGCAGCCAAGGTTGGTTCAAGAACTTGGCTCCAGGCTTGATTGTGGTTATGAATTCATACCTGTCTGACAATGAGACATGCTGCTTTAACTCGCTACTGCAGTATCTCTACCAAAGTAAAAGAAAATCAGATAAAAAGAAATTGGAATATTCAATATACCCCAAACTTCTAAAACATGACCAAAGAATGTAAAATATAATAAAGATGGCGTGTATTTAATCTTGGAACACAGGTGTTGTGAAGACTCTTCTTCTCTTTCTCATGCCATAGAAGATGGATCTATGCCATGTTCCCAATTCAGCTTTGGCAAACATCCCTCCCTATACTTTGTGGCTACTGGAAATTTATCTGGATTGTTACTGAAGTTCATTTCTTGATTTCCATCTGTGCATAAATTCCTGGTTTGCTCTTAAGACCTAGGGAGAACCTAGAACTACTCCCTTTCCTAGAACGGACCTCCAACAGAAGAAAACATTTCAACTGAAATAATGCTTTGGTTTTTTATATGCAAGATGGGATTTATCTGTCAGATATCTGCTCAAAACATAAAATGAGGTTAATAATGATCATTCATGCTACTCCATCCTGTAATAACTCTAGGAACCAAGGACGAGTAAGACAAAGGCTCCCCCAGGGAATCTTGAGTGGAATTACCCTAGAATGTTCCTTACTACTAAATAAATTTTTATATTCAAATTACTAGTGTTAGGGGAAATATCATAAATAAGTTATTTAGAAATAACTTGAAAGTTTTTTTTGAGTCTAGTGACTCTGTACAATGCAAAGGAAATGTCTAATTTTATGTAATGCTTCATTAGTTGAATGTTTACAAAAACTTTTAATAAGCTCCAGATCCCTTATTACATAAGCAGATTAACATGCATCTCTTTGCCGGTTTCCTTATTAATCACAGGTATCCATTAGAAGTGTTCTAATGCATTTTCCCAAGGTTTTCATTAATCTTACTTACTAATAAAATGACTAAATATTTCAGATATTAGTTTAAACAATGCTGTTCTACCTTAATTTCCATAGAAACCTACTTTCTACTGCACAAATAAGCCTGCATCAATTCAGCACTTCTTAGTCAAGGAAATACAGACATGAAAGAAATTCCACAATTTAAAACCCAAGAGTTCTATCTGTTTACTGCTCAAGTTTTCTTGACATGCATGCTAGTTTCCTCTCTGTTAGTATCTCTAAAAATTCCATTATGGTAAAATTGTTTCAAACTTTACATAAATTTGCCAAGTAATATAGTTAAGCATACCACAAAACAACCATATCTGTGACCAAGTTTCCAGAGTCCCTACTGTCAAGAGTGGTAACTAGCAGACCAGAGATAGCGGCTCTATGAAATCTAAAGCTTACACAAAAAGAGGTTTGTGTTCACTGACTTGGATCTTCAAGATCCTGGCTAACCAAAACAAAACTATCTTACAGAAGCTGTTACAAATAGAATATCTGTATTTACGTTCTTCGTGGGCCTTTACCTAGGGTATAGAGCTATTGTGTCTCCTACTATGGCCATACCAAAATGGCAGGATCAAATCATATCAACAGGGAGCAGGGATGAATGCCACTTTGACCATCATTCTATGACTTCTTCTACTGGTCGAAAGCTTAAGACAGAAGCTGAATCAATACCACGACGCAGGCAACACAGTTCACCTTAGATGGGGACCTGTCATTTCTCTTGGGCCAGAAGGGAAGAGTTAGGTAAGCGTGATGGGAAAATGAGGTCTGATATCATAACTGGATGCTATGCATTAACCATTACCTGTGATAACATGCTGTTTTGAGGGTAGTTTGGTAAGCAAAGTCCAATAACTCAGGGAAACTGAAAATCCTTCCAACTCATCCCAAGCAAATGGCCTGATCTCATTGTCTTTTTTTCTTCCGCTATTCTTCAAATTGAGCTCCTTTCCAGAAATGGTTTATAATGGTTACATCTTAAGTTAGTGTTTTGTAGTACTTTTATCTTCAATGTTTCTGCTGGAACCATTTCTATCAGCGTGCCAGTAAGTGTAAATGAGGCATTCCATAGGGACATTTACTCTAGTGAGTTCTACTGATGATCATTGCAGACTTTGAAGGGCACTGTTGTAGAAATATAACACACTGGAAGCAATAAATGGCAACTTCATAACCAGAAATATGTAATTTCAGTCGGCTAATTACAACTCATACTGCATTTCTAGGAGCAGAATGTGAGCACTGCCAACAAAATTTGGAATATATTACTACCATTAGATGCACACAAAATAAATCTCTTAGGGTTAGCTAACAGGGCATTTAATTATATTCACAGGACCACTCGTTGTCAGATATCTGCTTCTTTCTCCTCAGAATCCTAGAGATGCTACTGAGGACGTGAGTCACTTCCAAGGCTGTTTGTCTTCACACTCATACCCTCGGCCCTCACTGGAATGGGTCTCATGACAGGCCCCACTGGCATGAATCATGAGGTCAGCCAGGTCTGGGCCTACGGACTCATGATAAGAGACTTGGACGGCCTCCCTGAGGAGCGCAATGGCTTGTCTCGCCTGCAGCTTAGTCAGGGAGTTCTTACTGCTTCTCCGGCTGGTGGCAGCATTTTTCATTCTGTTCTCTTTCTGCCAGTTCCATCCAGGTTTCCTGCAGAGAATTCTGACAGTCGTAGTCCTGACCTGAGGGACCAGCAAGCCCAGTTCTAGCCTCTGGCACTTTAGCATCCTATTTAATCAGTGATCCTGGCTTCTTCTACACTCAGTCCTGTTTTCCCATGAAAAAGGGCAGAAACTGACTGGTAGGATCAATTTCCATCACAGGTTCAATCCACAGCTCATTTCTTTGGAACTCGGCTCTTTACTTCTATTACTACAGCGGTGCTTTTTCAGAAACTCAATTTCAGAACCTGTGAGAGATACCTGGGTGTAATTTCAGGACCCTGCCATTGATCATCAAAAACACAGATCACAACCAATGCTCCTGCTAACAGGTTTCTCTTTCCTCCCTCTTCACGAACTATCCAGAGGTCTATTACAATAAAAGGAGTCACAACCAGAATGGCCTGGTGGGCCCCCTTTGGCAACTTTAGCTACTCTATTTCTGCCTCATCAGTCACACAAAAGGAGACAAATAAAATCGCAACAGCTTTCTCCACTCATCAGTTAAATCAGAGCAATACCTGATTAATTAATATTATGTTGGCTTACCCAATCATTCAATACTAAGTAGCAAGGATTCCAGGCACGTAACACTGTTTTCAAGTGATACAGGTATAATTTTTGGATTAGACAATGTTTTCCAGAGTTTAAAAAGTGCTCTTTGTCAGTGAGGCTGAAAATTTAATTTATAAAATTTGTAAAATTTAATTTACACTACCTTACAGGCATGTATATATCTGGGATATAAACTGAATAAATTAAAAGTTGCCATAAGAATTACATGAATTTGAATAGTCTCTTCCACCAAAATATTTTTTCACAGGTATTGTATGAATTGTTTTGGATTGTATCATAATTAAAATCAAGAAATGTACTTGAAAGCAGTCTAGTTTTCTTAATTATTTCACATGATTGTATATAAAAGGATAGTTTCTTCCTAAATAAAAAAAATAAATTTCAGAAATAGTACTAATTAAAGAGATGAGAAGACAGGCCTATTGTATAAATTTGAATGGGAGTATAGCAACGTCAAGCCTCACACAAAATCAAACATTCTGCTTTCTTTCTTGGTTTAGGATGGACATACTCTTCATAATGTCCCTTGTATCTTCCAAGTGTGGGTTTGAACTTGGCCTAACTGATAAAGGTAAGTTACCTACTATCCCATGTTGCTGGAAAATGGACTATCCACTTATATTGTTTTAATTTTCATCACAGAACAAAGCTGGAGCTGCTATTCACATTTCAGGGAAAATGTAAAGGATTCTTACATAATAAAATGACTAGGATACACACGAAGGTAAGAACACAGACCCTCCAGGAAGGAGGCTAAAGGTGTACAAAGTGCAAATAGGAGTAAACCACTCATATCCTGGGACTGGATGAACTGGAAGAGTAGAGGGGACAAATGCTTTGCTTAGGTTTTGGTTTGGTTAAAAAAAAATAAAGTATATATAGTATATATGTATTTATATATAGAGAGATATATCTCAGGTCTTTGGTTAATCATCCAATGTGCATGTTTTTAGGATAATTTCACCAAGTGTTTCAGAATAATATAATTTTGTAAATCTTTATTTATTTATTTGAGAGAGAGAGAGAGAGAACATGAGTGGGAGGGATAGAGGGAGAGAAACTCAAACAGACTCCACACTGAGCATGGAGACCAATGTTGGGTTCAATCTCATGACCCTAAGATCATGACCTGAGCCAAAGTGTTGGATGCTTAACCAACTCTGCTAATCAGGCACCCCCAGGATAATATTTTTTAAGCATTTTTTTTTAGTTTAATGTTCTTAAGTAAAATTTGTTGAAAGGTGAGCAGAAAAAAAGAAGCAGTGAACATTTTACTGTTGACAACTTCTGAAGTAAAGAAATGTAGGCATTGACAAAGTATTCAATGGCAATAACATCTGTCATATTTTATTCTGTCTACATTGTTTAACTGCACAAAATAAGGCTAGGAGTCACACAATGGTTGAAAGATGTTATTCTGGTAAACACAAAATGTTCTTTTTGTTGGTGTTAATTTAAGGTCTTTGAAATTCTTTTAAGGCCTTTGAAATTTTAAGTAATAAAATCTTTGAAACACATTGAAAAGTACCAAATAAAGCAATCACCTGTGTCCATACTAATATCAAATGTTAACATTTTGTGTTTTGCTTCAGACCAGTTTTTATTAAAGGAATAAAATATTACTGATTATTAATTCTTTCCACCTTCCTGCAAGCAATTCCAAGGTTATTATATTTCATCCTCAGACATGTTTTTATACTTTTATTACATATATCTGTGATGCTTATAAGTTTTACATAAATGCTAACATTCTTTACAACTTGAAAATTCATTCAATGTTAGTCAAATTGAAAAATATAAATCTAGTTATCATTTTAACGAGTGCACAGAATTCCATTAAACAAATGAACCATAGTTTACTTATACTTTCCTTCATTGAGGGACAGAGTCTACTTTTTCTCTATTTCAACCAGTGTACAAGGAGCATTGCTGCTTGTATATCCCTTAGCCAGTTTTCCTTGGGCGAACATAAAATGTGGGACTGTTGGTCTGTAGAGTTTGCATGTCTTCAAGTGTACTAGATAATGTCAAATTGCTCTCCAAAACGAAAGCAACATTCAGACGGTCCTTTCCACCAGTGAGATTCTATTTCAAGACTGTAAATCTAAAACCTGCTCCTGAGGAGTGATCTTGAATTACTGGTACTGGTTCCAATAAAATGTAAATAAGCAAAGTCTAATCTAAGACCATTTCATGAACTGTATCATTTATTTGACATAATCTTTGAAATGGAAATTTATTATGTACAGAACTATTTTTCTTTGGCTATAGTGTTTGACAAGTGTTTATGTAAGGAATCTCTCCCAATTACCATTCACTATATCATATTATGTGTATGTGTAAAAATAAAAAACTCAAATTCACCAAATAGAGAATTAGATAAATTGATGGATAATACATTCCTAAAATTATCATTCTTTTCTGATTATATCAAAATGGCATATCATTTATTATGAAGTACTCTCCAACTTCAACAGAACTAGATCCAGCTTAAGATATAAATATACCTTCTATATTTATGTATATTTTAATATATATTTTATATTATATACTTATATATATGTATATATATACACACAAAAATATGTATATGTACATATATGTATTTTATTCATGGACCATGATATATCTCCAGTGGCACCTTACATCATGTTCCTTGCTTAAAATAAAATAAAATGATAGGATTGCAGACCTCAGCTCTGCAATCTAAAGACTAATCCTTGGGCCCAGAGCAGCACAGGGAAGCCAAACATCTAGCTCTAGGTTAATCTTAGATCTCTGGAAGTAGCTAAAACATCCATAGTCAATAATGATAGTCAATAGTGGGATCTCTTGGATAGACATAAACACAAATCTCTAAACAAAATCACCCTTAAATTAGGTCTCCTGTTTTCAGAGATTAAGGCCAGCTAAATATGAGCTCATTAGCAGAGATCACCAAAAAACCCCATGAAACATATATATTCACCAGTAAGAATCAGCAGAAATAGGAAACAACAGATTTAGACCCTCAAGATTGTCAGATGAAGAATATAAATTTTGAGTCACACTTTCAAATTTAAAACCGTAATCACCAAAATGAGCGTGCCATCATGAAGAATGGCCAGTTGGATTTTAAAAGCAACTATTACTTTTATAAATAACAAATTAAAATATCACAAAAACTCAAAGGATGGATAAAACAACAAGATTAGACACAGCTTAAGAGAAAATTGATGAATTAGAAGATAGATCAGAGGAAATTATCCAGAATGCAGTGCAGAGAACTAGAAACTGGAAAGTGGTAGAAAAATAGGAAAGAGAGAGGCAGAACAGAATATGAAGGTCTAACTGGTTTCTAATGGGTATTCCTGGAGGAGAACAGAGAGAATAGAGAAGACGCAAGCTATCCGAAGATAGAATGTCTGAGAAATTTCCAGAGCCAACAAAAGACATCAGTTAAAATATAAAGAACATATAAGATATACATAAAGAAGGTAAATGAAATTAAGTCCACAATTAGATACTGTAGTTAAATACAGATAGCCAAATCAAAGAGAAATCTTAAAAATATCTGGAGAGAAAAGACATATCACTTATAAAGTCATAGCGATTAGATTGACAGAAGTTTTCTCAACAGTATCCATGGAAAGCAGAAAATGGGAATACATTTAAAGTGCTGAGAGAAAACATGTCAACTTATAATTGCATACTAGCAAAACAGTCTTTCAATAGATAAAGGTGAAATAAAGATGATTTCAAAGAATCAAACCCAAGTGAGTTTACTACCAATAATCTACATTAAGGGATAAACTTCAGAAAGAAACAAAACTAATGTTCGAAGGAAGGTCTGACATGCTAAGAGATATGAGATAAACAAAAAAAAAAGTCTAAATCTTTATACATAAAATAGTAATAATGTCTAATTTGAGAGATTTTAGAAAATAGCATGGAATTTAACTACTGACAATAAAGAATAATATAAGTAGGGAAGACAATGCTCAGAGTCAGAATAGTACAAGACCCTTCCTTACATCATTGGAAAGAGATTTAAGATATTAAGTATAGACTTTTTAAAGTCTGCATGGCAAATTTTCTATGGTAACCACTATAAAAATAGCAGTAGAGTGATATTTTGCAACAGTAAGGAATAGTAATTCTTAACCAACTGAGCCACCCAGGCACTCCTCAAGGAGTAGTAATTCTTAAAAATCCAATACAAAGGGGAAAAAAACTAAGTCAAATACTAATATATGTAATTCTACTTGTTGATAGAAACATGTTCAAATATATTACAAATCACAATAAATGTAAGTGGAACCTTGTCAATTTAAAGATCCAGAGAATTACACTCAATGTAAAATAAGTGTCTCGCTATATATTGTTATAAGAAATAAATGTAAGTCATATGTACATGGAAAATTGAAAGTAAAAGAATATAAAAATGGTAATTAGAAAATATTAACCATATGAAACAGAATAGTGACATTAAGGGGCACAGAGAATCATTACATAGTAATAAAAGTTTCAACTCATCTAAAAGATAAGAAGATACAACAATTATAAATTCCTATGCACCCAATAAGATAGACAGCTTTAGAATGCATAAAGTAATTGATAGCTTAATATAAAACCAAATAAGGATAATGTGTGTGAGCAACATATCTCATTCATGCATCGATGAATCAATTGTGAACAAAATATTCAAATCCATATATATATATACACACACATAAGCATATATATATATACACATACATGTATATATATAAAACTGACAATACTGCATGACCGAGTTAGATTAACTAGGATGGTGTAACATAAAAAGTCTATAAATGCAATTCATCACATTAACAAATTAAAGAAGAAAAACCATATGATAGTTTTAATAAATACAAAAGTGTATTTGTTAAAATGTCTATTCATAAGAGGAAATACTTTTGGCAAATTAAGAACATGAAATTTCACACACCTAATCAGCAAACATTGTTCTGAATGAGAACACATTATTGAGCAACACAAGGATGCAAGCTACTTTTCTGGCGGTTCTAGACTGTACGGTAGGAAATAAAAGACCTAAAATTTAAAAAGGAAAAAACAAAACTCTAATTATACACAACATACATGTTGATACCCGCACAGGCTCTACAAATTCTAAGAAGCAGCAAATGTTTAGCAAGGTGGCTAAATATAAATTACTGTTAAAATCCTTTGTATAAAAATACATCAGTAACAAAACTGGGGCACCTGGGTGGCTTAGTGGGTTAAAGCCTCTGCCTTTGGCTCAGGTCATGATCTCAGGGTCCTGGGATCAAGCCCCACATCGGGCTCTCTGCTCAGCAGGGGGCCTGCTTTTCCCCCCCACCCCGCCCCCTGCCTCTCTGCCTACTTATGATCTCTGTCAAATAAATAAAATCTTAAAAAAAATAATACATCAATAACAAACTGGAATACCAATTTTTAAAAAAAGGTAAGACTTAGAACAAGACCAAGATATACAGGTGACTCAGGAACAAATCTTACAAATGAACAATAATAAAATTCAAAAATATACTGAAAATCATTGATGAGAATCAAAAGAACTGCAGATCTATATCCTGGTCATGAATAGGAAGACTCAGTATTGTAAAGCTACCTGTCCTCCCTAAAGTAATCACTGGAATCAGTGCAAGTTCAATCAAAATCTAATTAGAGTTTTAAGAAACTTGATGAGTTGATTCTAAAATAAATACAGAGCCAATGTTATGACTATAACACCCCTGACCAAGAATGGAGTAGAGAAAAGTGTCCAATCAGATACCAAGAGTTATTTATAAGCTACCGGGATGAAACAGTGATATTGTTGAAAGAACAGGCATGGAGTTGCCTAGAATGCTAATATATGATAGAGCTGGAAATTCTTATTCTGACTGCTGGAGTAAAGACAATTAGTCCTGGGGAACCTGTGTATCCACATTGGAAAAAAAAATGAAAGAGAAAAAGAAAGCATCACGTGTCAATGAAAAGCTTGGTTACTTATATTATGTTAAAATCAAGAATGAATGTTTATTAAACTGTATCATTACAAAAGCTAAGACATAAGCTTATTTTTGAAGAAAAGGAAACCAATGAAATACACTTAGGACAAGATATAAAGTAGGCATTTCACAGAAAAGTAAAAAAGGCATGCCACCAGGCAGAAGATCTAGGCAACCATTTAACAAAGGAGAGATATCCAGGGCACACACAGAATGCCCACAGATCACAGCAAAAAGGTGACAACTAAGAAGAGAAACAAGTGAAAACTAAAAACATGAGTTTCACAGAAGAAGAAAAAAAAAGACCATAAACATAAAAATATGCTCAAGCTTCATATTAACCTGAGAAAAGCCAAATAAGTAAGGTTGTAGCAGGGCTCCATTTTATACCAACCAGATAGCAGAAACTGAAAAGTCTGGTCATAGGTCAAGGGCAGGTGTCATACACACACCCCACTAATGAGGGCATGAGCTGGTATGAGCATGGATGAACACTTCCATCATCTTTTAAGGTAGACATTCAAATACTCTATAACCTAGCAATTCTCTTTCTAGGTTTGCATCCTAGAGTGGAACTTCTTTTTTTTTTTAATTTTATTTTATTTATTTTATTTTTTTTAATTTTATTTTTATTTAAACATATAATGTAACCCCACCACCTTCTCCCAACTCCCCTCCCTCCCACTTGTTTTATGACATTAAGAGTCTCTTTTGGTTTGTCTCCCTCCTGATCCCATCTTGTTTCATTTTTTCTTTTCCTACTCCCTTAACCCCCACCCCCATTGCATCTCCACTTCCTCATATCAGAGAGATCATATGATAGTTGTCTTTCTCCGATTGACTTATTTCGCTAAGCATAATACCCTCTAGTTCCATCCATGTTGTCGCAAATGGTAAGATTTCATTTCTTTTGATGGCTGCATAGTATTCCATTGTATATATATACCACTGCTTCTTTATCCATTCATCTGTTGATGGACATCTAGGTTCTTTCCATAACTTGGCTATTGTGGACATTGTTGCTATAAACATTCGGGTACACGTGCCCCTTTGGATCACTACGTTTGTATCTTTACGGTAAATATCCAGGAGTGCAATTGCTAGGTCATAAGGTAGCTCTATTTTCAATTTTTTGAGGAACCTCCATGCTGTTTTCCAGAGTGGTTGCACCAGCTTGCATTCCCACCAACAGTGTAGGAGGGTTCCCCTTTCTCCACATACTCGCCAGCATCTGTCATTTCCTGACTTGTTAATTTTAGCCATAGAATGAAACTTCTAAACTTCTCTGATAAGAACAATCTGGAACATTTTAAAAATATCAGGCTTCATAGGCCTTTCCCCAGAGATGCTGATTTGGTGATCTTATAATGAGGCTGCAAAATCTGCATCTTGAAGAAGCAACCTAGGGTAGTCTTAATCCCAGAGAAGTTTGGGGAAGAGGCCTAGAGCCCTGCTTCGCAGAGTATGGTTCTCACATCAGCAACAGTGCCACCATCTGTTAGAACTGCAGATGCTCCAGCCCCACTTCTCACCTCAAGTGGAATCTGCCTTTGCACACTAAAACTTGAGAAACTCTTAGAGGATTATTTTTTAGAGTGAAGGTTGGGTCTCTAGGTCTTAAACTCAGACCAGCATTTGTTCTAAAGGAAGAGAATAGTAAGATAAACAATAGAACACATTTCTGGTCCAAAGGTGAGGGCTGTATGGTGCAATTTTTGCTGTAGGTATACATACCTGCTCTTTTGCAAATTTATAGGAGTCTGTGTAACTGTGATACAATGTAAAACGTAAAACAGCCATTCTGCAGCAAAAGCCTTTGAAAGACACATCCTTAGAGACGTTGTTCCCTGTGGGCACCAGGAAATACCTACAGAAATGTTTTTAGCAGCTTTGTTGACAAAAGAATATGAAAGAAAAGTGTGGAAACAGCCCAAACATCTACTGACCAGACAACAGATAAATACTCTTACAATGGAAAATTATACTGTAATGAAAATGAATAATGCAAAAAATGAATCTTAGAAACATAGAATTGAGTGAAAAACTCAAGTCACAGAAGTCTACAGGGATACAATTTTATAAAACTGAAAAACAAAGAGTCCCTGGGTGGCTCAGTCGATGAGGCATCCAACTCTTGATTTTGACTCAGGTCATGGTCTCAGGGTTGTGAGACCAAGCCCTGCGTTGGGCTCCGTGCTCAGCTCGGAGTCTGCTGGAGACTCTCTTTTCCTTTCTGTCTCTGCCTGCCCCCCAACCTTCTCTCTCATGCTCTCTCTCTCTCAAATAGATAAGTAAATCTTAAAAACAAAACAAAACAAAACCCAAAACTGAAAAACCAGCAAAAGGGAATTGTACAAGAATGCTCACATACAAATGTGATAGCACAACCAAGACAAGAGCAAAGGAAACTTTACACAAAAACTCAGAAAACCAGTTCCCTCTGACTTGGTGGCAGAGGGACAAAATGGGAAGCAGCATGCAGTTAGATTAGACACAATATTTCTAGGCATGATCTGCTTTTAAGCTGAGAAGCCCACCCTTCTTACGCTACACAATTTATGTAGGTTGCATATAATCTTTTGTAATAACTTCAAAAAAGATTATTGTAGGGAAGGCATGAATATTCCAGAAACGTTGGCTCCCTGAAATTTTCTTTCTGGAGAATAGGCGATCTGTGGTTCTCACAGGTAAAAGACTATGGTGTCTAGTAACGAGATTTGGTTAGCAAGATTTGGGAAGCAAGACTTGAAAAGCATTACAAAGCCCTCTTCCCACAAAGTATCATAGGCTTCATAGCTGCAATGTTCCCATCCCTGAAACCAGACCTTTGGGGCCTGCATGCTGTGGGTCTCCCGTCCTCACTTCACGCCGATACTTATGGCACAAGTTTTTGCATTCATTGCCCTTCTCCAAGCTTCTGGACTTCACTCTCTTTCATTCTTAGATACTTACAGAGAGGTTCAAAACAAAACTCAGGACATCCACTGTAGGGGAGAGCCCCTTGGAAGGTAACTGTCCAAGGCCATGCCTAGCCCATATGGTAACTTTGTGTAAATTAGAAAGAGTGCCTCTTCCTCGACACACTTTTTGTCCTCTGCTGCAAAGTGTCCATGAAAAATACACCTATCTATGAGACTTATGCAATGAGTGGGCACTGTGTGCTTACACACTGTTGAATTGAACTGTATGCGGTGGCCTTGTTTCAATCAGTGTGTGTACATATATGTGTGTATGTTTGTGTGGTGTTCAATGTGTTCAAGTTACGTGATCAAAGACATATGTTTTCTACCTGAGATATATACATATATACACACACATATCGTAAAAATTCTTAGAGAAGACATTTTGTGGTGAAGAATTTTAAAACTTATGAAGAACCAGGTCTGCTGAAATAAATATGCTGTGGGGTATGCATGTTGACAGAGGTACCTGGATTTTTTTTTTCATCCAACTAACACCATTGATTCTTTGACCAGACTTCAATATTCATACGTGTGTGTAACGTACTAATACTGCGTTTTCTTGAAGGTACCCATTTTGGTGACTCCTCCCTAATCTTATCTGTCCCTCATGCCATTGCCAGAATATCTTTGATATTTGATGGTTCATCTGAATCAATCCGAGGATGTCTAACTGATTCCCCCTTATCATATGAGCCAAAAAAAAAAAAAAAAAAGAAGAAGAAGAAGTTTCCATTAGTTAGTCACAAGTATCAAACAGATGACATAATCATTCCTGCTTTCTGTGCCAGTCAGGGGAATCTATCTGCTGTATCCCAAATACAATTCTCCCTCCAAAATTAATCTCTCTAGTCTCACTGATATTCATGCAGTAATAAGTAGGTAAAGTGTAGGCTTTCAAACTTGGTTCCTTTCAAACTTAGTTGAAAATCAATCTCTTTTATGACTATTTCTTCTTAGTTAAAATAAAAACTCACAGACGTTCACAGGCCCACAGGGTCAAAATCCTGCTGTTCATATGTTGATTCTGTTTCTGCTCTATTGTGTTCTGTAACAATCAGGTGTGTTGACTATTGCTTTCAGATCTAATAAGAATGCTTTCTCCTAAAGGATGCCTAGATTTGTTATGGACACATTTGATAAAAGGATACTAACACAGAATAATAAATGGCAAACATCCAGCTAGTCCCTTCGTTTTCATAAGTCAATTCAGGGACAGGCTCCTTTTCTCCAGGATTTACCAATGTTTTACAAAAAGCCCTTCCAAAGTCTGTGTTTTGATTTGCATCTCTGTTTTATTTTGTTGCTTTAAAGAAGTCACACTATCAATGTAGCTTCTGGTAATCCCTAGCATTGTCTGTTTGGCCTGAGCTCCTTGGTGACATTTCTAAAAGTGTAAAGTTCATCCCTGTAGAATGAACACTGTCACTCTACAGCAAAATGAGAATCTTCAATTGTTTTGATGCACTGGAATGAACAAATGGCAATTGATCCTATAGATGAATTTTACATTCAAACTGTTGTATGAAATAAAAATGAGTCTGCAGCACAAGACTTCCTTGGTATTTATTTAAAACTACATAAAACAGGAGGAGGCCGAATGATTTCCATAGAGTTTTACGGAACAGTCAAAAACTGGTTTAGAGTGGGGTTTAACCTCTTCTGGCCCTTATTAATCTGTGATACCCACAAAAAGCCTGGGGAATTTGGGATCTATTATTCTACCCAGAACAAAAGAATACCCAGACCATTCACTCTTGGTTACAGAAGTAAAGTGACTGATGTTGGAAAAAAGCCACTCATATATAATTTTAGTTCTACCTATAGGAACCATTCTCTCTAGTTAAGACTAAGAAGATAAACATTATTTAATACATTTTTACTTGTTCATAGCCTCCTATCTTGGTATTTATAACTTTTTGTGACTGCATAGTCTTCTGTTTGAGGTTGTTTATGAGTCTGGGCAAACAGTTCCTCAAAAGGCCACATGCAACTATGATAGATTCATCACTGTACTATGATTCTCCTTAGTCTTCATCAACAACTTGTTTGGAAAAAAAAAAAAAAAGCTTTCCTCAATTTAAAGTCACATATGATTGATAAGTCTGTATTTAAAAACCCAAGTTTCCCTTCCTGCTAATTATCTAGGGATACCTGGAGAATGAGGAGGTAGAAACAGAAAGTTCTGGAAAGGACAGCGGGTTGTCAGCATATTACCTGGGATGATAATAGCAGGGAAGGTGGAGGGATTACCATGGCAAAAATGAAACAGCTCCTTTTATTTCTTTAAAGACTTATTTATTTGACAGAGAGAACTAATGGAAATTTTTACTACCCAGTAGTGAAATTGCTGGATTGTAGGGTAGTTTTATTTTTAACTTTTTTAAAAAAGATTTTATTTATTTATTTGACAGGCGGAGATCAGAAGTAGGCAGAGAGGCAGGCAGAGACAGAGGAAGGGAAGCAGGCTCCCTGCCGAGCGGAGAGCCCGATGCAGGGCTCCATCCCAGGACCCTAGGATCATGACCTGAGCTGAAGGCAGAGGCTTTAACCCACTGAGCCACCCAGGTGCCCCATATATTTAACTTTTTTGAGAAAACGCCATACTATTCTCCACAGTGGTTATATGTTAACTAACTAGAATTTAAATGAAACACTAAAAAAAAAAAAAAAAAGATACACATACATAATGGAGTACTATTCAGTCATAAAAAGAATGAAATCTTACCATTTACAACCACATGGATGACGCTAGAGACTATTACGTGAAGCAAAATAAGTCAGTCAGAGAAAGACAAATGCCATATGATTTTGCTCATATGAAAGCACAATACAAATGAGCAGAGGGAAAAAAGAAAGAGGCAAACCAAGAAACAGGCCCTTCACTAGAAGGGATAAACTGATAGTACTAGAGGGGAGGTAGGTGGAGGAGATGGATGAAATGGGATGGGGACTAAGGAGGGCACTTCTGAGCACCAGGTGATGTATGGAAATGTTGAAGCACTGTATTGTGCACCTGGAACTAATACTATACTATGTGTTAACCAACTGGAATTTAAATAAAAACTTAAAAAAAGGAAAAAAATGGAAGGGCAATGTGGATTTTTTTGTTGTTTCCTTGGAAGCCAGGAAATCAATCAAGTAGTTATGGAAGAGGAACTGATTCATAGTGATTGAGTCCAACATTCTTGCAGGTCTGTCATCTGCTCCATATCCCTTCAAGAGTAGTTTGTTACATTAATTTATGTATGACTACCCCAAACTTCTCCTTCAAATGAACTTTGTCTCCTAAATTCATAGCTCTCAATTTGGGGGGGGGTCTAGACACACTCATCTCTACAGCCCACAAACATGAGGAGGGGTTGGGTCAGAGACCCCTCCACAAACCCCTTTCCCTTTCATACCACCCCTCCTACATCCCTCCATCCAGACAAGAAGTCATTTTGGGGGAGGGTAGAGGGGTTAGGAATCAGGGTAAAGTGGAATTTTATAAAGTTCCTCCAGGTGATTCAGAAACCACCTGGTATAATACAGCACACTTTTATTCTTTTTTTTTTTTTTAAGATTTTATTTATTTATTTGACAGACAGAGATCACAGGTAGGCAGAGAGGCAGGCAGAGAGAGAGGAAGCAGGCTCCCCACTGAGCAGAGAGCCTGATTCGGGGCTCAATCCCAGGACCCTGAGCCTAAGGCAGAGGCTTTAACCCACTGAGCACCCCAGCACACTTTTTTATTCTTAAATTGTTTGGTGCTAATTTTTCTTTCTTCTTTTTAAAAAAAATTTGCTATATTTTCCAAGAATCATTTCTTCAATAAAACAGCAAGGGAACATCACAAATAAGCATTATTATAACAGCGAATTCATCACTCAATCTTTAAAAATAAATTGCAATTCAATGATATGCATTTTTCTTTTTTTTAATTTATTTGACACACAGAGACCACAAGTAGGCAGAGAGGCAGGGGGTGGGCGGGAAGCAGGCCCCCTGCTGAGCAGAGAGCCTGAGATCATGACCTGAGCCAAAGGCAGAGGCTTTAACCCACTGAGCCACCCAGGCGCCCTTATTTTTCATTTTTAATTGTTTATTTGCCACAGAAAAATTTAAAAGAATTACTGACAAGTATGCTTCCTTGAATATTGCCTCGAAGTGGCTTAAAAACTATAATCTTAATAAGGCAGATCATTAATTTGCTACCTAGTGTTCAGTTTAGTTTAAAATACTCATAAATCTCAATGGAACAGTAATCAGACATTGGAAAGAATGAACTCTTGCCATTTGCAACCACATGGATGGACCTAGAGAATATAATGCTAAGGGCAATAAGTCACACTGAGAAAGACAAATATCATATGATTTCACTCATGTGTGGAATTTAAGAAAAAAGGTAAAGAACAAAGAAAAAAGAGAGAAACCAAAAAACACACTATAGAGAACAAATAGATGGTTACCAGAGGGGAGGTGGGAAGAGGGATGGGTGAAATAGATGATAGGAATCAAGGACTATAGTTGTAATGAGCACCGAATAAATGTATAAAATTGTTGAATCACAGTATTATACACCTGAAACTAATATAACACTGTATGTTAATTATCCTGGAATTAAAATTTAAAAAATAAAATAAAATACCCATTGTTCTTACCGTGTTGAAAATTAACTAGACATTTTCACAAGGTTCCATAGATAACAATTCTAATGGGTCACTGATATGATAAATTGTAACAAAACAAAACAACACACCTTAGCTTTTATCAGTCTTTCTGAAGTTGAATTCTTAGCAAAGAAAAAAGTCTTCCAAAAGTTAAAACAATCTTTCCTCGGCTTGGTGCCCATTTTCCCGCCTTCCCAGACATTTCTCACTTACTAATAACTTGGAGCAAGAGCACAAGGGTCAGATGCAATAGGAACTTACTGGGACCAGTATGAGGAGGCGATAATGCTTGGTTGGATGGGGAAGCCCAGGAGTCTGGATTTTGAAGACAGCCATCTATATTTTAAATGATGTGACCTGACAAAGTCAATTTGACCACACTAGCAACACTGTGGGGTGATAGGTCCTGAAGCTAGACCTTTGTAGAGTGGAGAAAGATGAGAGAATACAATAAATTGTGTCTATGGAAAAAATAAGAGATTCAACAAAGGAAACCACATCCATGGAGTACCAACAGATGTACAGACTGGGGATGCTCGGGAGGAGAGGGTGATAAACAATTCCTCCACGCTGAGAACCAATGAAGAAAAATAAATACATGAGTCTGGATACAAGATAGGGATTCAAGATAGAGACAAGATACAAGATAAGTGGTGTTCTCAGCTATGCCTAAGTAAGTTGGGGTTGAGGTTTTAGGAAGTCAATACACAACAGTCTGTCTCCTTTTTCAGGTCCTCAACTGAGAGATAGAGACCCACTGATATTAGACATATGAAGATCATATTGTTAGGTTATTACTGATAAAGGTGACAGAAGAAAAAGGCTTACACCTGAGGCCTATATAAGCTTGCTACTATAGCCATTCTTTTTTTCCTCATTTAACTCTTATATTTTTAAGATTTTATGTATTTATGTATTTATTTATTTGAGAGATTGAGAGAGAGAGCAAGAAGACTCCCCGCTGAGCAGGGAGCCCAACAAGGTGCTCAATCCCAGGACCCTGAGATCAGGACCCAAGCCAAAGGCAGATGTTTAACCAGCTGAGCCATCCATATGCCCTTGTTTAACTCTTTTTAAAGTATCTTTTTTGAGCTCTTATTCATGTCACAAATTTACCCTTTAAAAGTAAATGAAGAGACTGCCTTTTTTCCACTGCATATGTTTTCCTGCTTTGTCGAAGATTATTTGACCACAGAGTTGCAGGTCCATATCTGGGCTCTCTACTCTGTTCCAATGGTCTCTGTGTGTGTTTTTTGTGCCAGTACCATGTTGTCTTGGTGACCACAGCTTTGTAGTAAAGCTTGAAATCAGGTAACATGATGCCCTCAGCTTTGTTTTTCTTTTTCAACATTTCCTTGGCAATTTGGGGTCTCTTCTGGTTACATACAAATTTTAGGATTGTTTGTTCCAGCTCTTTGAAAAATGCCAGTGGAATTTTGATCGGGATGACATTGAAAGTATAGATTGCTCTTTTGTAACTGGCTTCCTTTTACTTAGCATAATGTTCCCAAAGTTCATCTGTATTGTACCATATATCAGTACTCTACTCCTCTTTATTGCCAAGCAATATTCTATTGTACAGATATACCATATGTTTTTTATTCATATATCAGTTGATGGGAACTATAAATTTTTTCCACTTTTTGAATGATGCTGTAACACTCATGTGCAAGTTTTGTATAGACATGTTTTCATATGTCCTAGGTATACTTGGGTCTAAAGCTAAGAGTGGCACTACAGGGTCATAAGGTAACTCAATGTTTAACCATGTGAGGAATTGTGAGACTGTTCCCAAGGAGCTACACCATTTATATTCCCACCAGCAGTGTATGTGTGATCCAATTTCTCCATATCATTGGCAACACCTGTTAATTTCCATGTTTTTCATTTTACCTTTTTCTTATAGCAATGCTAGTGTGTATGAAGTGGTATCTCATTTTGGTTTCAGTTTTCATTTTTCTAATGGCTAAAGATGTTAAGCATTTTTTTTCTTATGCTTACTGGTCATCTGTTTTATCTTCTCTAGAGAAATGTCTACTCAAATCTTTGGTCCATTTTTGACTGAATTCTTTTTCTTATTGAGTTATGGGAGTTCTTTATATATTTTAGGTGCCAGTCCTTCATCAGACATATGATTTACAAAAAATTTCCCCATTTCTGCACATTGTCTTTCATTTTCTTGATGGTGTCCTTTGAAGAACAAACATTTCAGTATATTTTTCATTTCATTAATTGCTTTTAGTGTCATATCTAAGAAACCACTGCCTAATTCACATGGAGGTCACAAAGATTTATACCTATGTTTTCTTAAAAAGTTTCATAATTTTGGATTTTATGTTTAGGTACATGGTTCATTTTGAGGTAAGCTTTGTAAATATAAGAAAGGTGTCTGACTTTATTCTCTTGGTGGATGTCTAATCATCCCTGGACCATATTTTGAAAAGATTATTCTTTCCACATTGAATGGTCTTTGCACTCTTATTGAAAATAAACTGACTGCAGATGTAATAAGGGCTTATTTCTAAACTTTCAATTCTATCACATTGATCTATATGTCTATCCTTATGCCAATATCACATGGACTTGATTACTGTGGTTATGTAGTGAATCCATTCTTTTTTTAATTGAAGTATAATTAACATAGTGTTTTATTAGTTTCAGGTGTGCATTATAATGATTCAATAATTCTATGCAATTTTCAGTGCTTATTAAGATAAATGTACTCTTGATGCCCTTTATCTATTTCACCCATTCCCCCCACCCACCTGCCCTTCAGCAACCACTAGTTTGTTCTCTGTATTTAAGAGTCTATTTTGTAAATTAAATTCACACACCCCCTTCATTCACTGGGAGATCCAAACACTCTTCACCCCAATTTAGGGGAAGTCAACTTATTGCTGGTTGTAGAAAAGAACAATTGTGTCCTGAGGACCATCCCGAGGGAGCTGATCAAATATCCTCACTTGCTCTTTTTTTAGAGAGAGAGAGAGAGCGAGAGAGAGAGAGCATATGTGCATGCAAGCCAGGTGGGGGGGGGCAGAAGGGGAGAGAGAATCTCAAGCAGCTCTATGTCCAGTGTTAAGCCCCACACAGGCCTCGATCTCATGACCTGAGCTGAAATCAAGAGTTGGATGCTTAACCAACAGAGCCACCCAGGTACCCCTCCTCAATTCTTTTTTCAAAAGTCATCATTCTGAGTCACTACTCATGGGAAGGAGTGAGAGTAACAAAGATTCTCTCTGTGACCAAACTCGAGCCAGGCTCCTCTGGGCCCCTCCTCCCCTAGGCCTCAACCTTGTCCTGTGAAGACTTGACCAAACACTAACAGTTTCTAACTGCTCAAGGCTTCGTCCCTAGGTGATCCAATCCCCCTTAGTGCCTGCCTGAGAAAACTTGAAGCTACCCAAAGAATTGGGGGTTTGTTCTAGTGACACCTGAAGACAGGGCCCCTGTGTCTCATCTCCTGGGGAAGGGAGCAGCCCAACTTGGATAAGTGCCAGTTAGCCAATCAGATGGGTTGCTCATGGACCAAGAAACCCGTCTCGATTTGTGTAAATATTTGCTTCCCTGACTCAACTAAGCTCTTGCTCAACCCCTTCCATTCTCCCTTTAAAGTTCCAGTTATCTTAGAGCAAATCCAAGTTGAGTTGTTTCATGCTGGATTGTTTTTCCTATTGCAGTAGAACATTTCTGATTAAAACCTGTCTTTGCGACTCCAACGAGTGCTTGGCTTTGTCTTTGATAGAAGGAAGGAGAGGAAAGAGCTGAGGACCAAGTCTTTTTCCCTCTATGGAAGCATCAGGAATAGAGAATAGGCATTCCCCATTCCCCAAACACGGATGATGTAAAAAAAAAACTAAAAAAAGAAAATCCCCAAACCAAAAAAACAAAACAAACAAAAAAACCCAAAACCCAAAAACAAAACGAAAAACCCAAAACTCAAAAAGCTAAATATCCATCTAAAAAATAAAGAAGAAAATCAACATACTATATATAAAGCTTATTTCTAATGTAGAGCAGAACAGCAAGCATATATTATAAAGACATTAGCATGGGACCAAATAGTAGAAGAGATAATCCAGGTAGAGTGGACAACTGGTAAATAAAGACATAATATCAGGTGATCACATACTATGTTTGGTGCACTAAAACAGAGGTGTCAAGTTAACATTAAGAAATTCTACCATTGACTAGCAAAGTCCTAGACACGGAATGGGATCCAGGGGGCAATATGAGGCATATCAATATGAGAGAAGGTTAGGTATTGCCATAAAACAGGCCATCTAGTTGCTTGACGTGAAGTATGAGCTGAGATCTGATCTGCTCAATTATCACTAGGGTAGAACAATTTATAATGTGGCCAGTGCAAAGAAACGAGGTGATGAACTGCATGTCTTGTTCTAATCTCCCGTGCATGAGGTCAGTGAAGGTCCTGGAGACAGTGAAGGATTAGGGGTCCAGCTATGGGGAGGGGAGCTCTGATGAGCCTGGGAAGCAGATGCAGGTGATCAGCCTATGGGCAACAGAGGATGGACTGGAGAGGGGAGGGTGAAAGGCTGGAGCTCCCACAGGAGGACTCTATTGGCCACGGTAAACTTGGCCTGTACCAAGGGAATGGCAACCCAAGAAACATCTTGGAAACACAAACCATAAAATGTAGTCCATCATATGGTCAGAGGTGGGAAAGAAGGGTGGAACAAGAGATAGGAAACAGACAAATAAAAAAACGACTCAAAGTGAAGTCAGTCTTGCCAAGACCATGAGAATGGGAAAAGGGCTTGTGTCCCATTGTATCTGACAGTTTGCTGCTTGTGTCATATCCATAGAAGGACACCCAACATGGCACTTATGGTAAACCTGAAGCTCAGGGTCAAGGCTGAAGGACAGGAGGTTATGTGGCTCTTCAAGCCACTGACACAGGTGGTGGTTCCAAGGAAAAGCATTTGCAAGGATGAGAGAAATAAAGGAAAAGACCTCACTAGCTGAATTTCATGTTTTGCTTTTAGGTTTTCCTTTTAAGATTCCTCACAGCATTTGCCATCCCCTATGAAACTAACAGTAATGCGATATTAAGAGTCAAAAATGTTAAACCATGAATTCTTTGAGACATGTTATTTTCAACATATTTGTTTACAATAGGTTTTACCTAAGTTTTAAAAGAAGATAAGTTTTTAGTCAAGCGAAGAATTTTCAACTCGAACTAGAGCCAACTGGTGTTTGAATTTTTATATTTGGTACATACTTAATAGTTACACATTTTAGAGAATGCTTCATTTAAATTCTAATGTATTTTAATAAGGAATGAAAGGAAATATCAACCAGTATATTTTTTTTCTTAAATTACCCCTAGTGCTTGATTACTCCTCCACAATCAAAATCATGTCTTAAATATGAATGATACAAAACAAGACTACATACAGCCTGAATGTCTAACAGAGAGATTTTAGCTGCTTGTTTAAAATGACATACCTAGCTATTCAGTAATCACTTTATAATAACCCCTTTCATTTCCAAATCTACTTAGCCATCAGGCAGTAGTGAGCAAAAAGCTGGCAGTAGTTTTTACAACTGCACATTAGTTTTACATTTCATGACAAGCTAATTCTAGAGAGTTCTAAAGAGAGACAAGTATGGGTCCTTGTGATTTTCTTCTCTTTGCATGAAGGAAACATGTGTCTAGTTGCTAAATGAAAGATAAAAGACTACAGACATATACTTTTTACTTCACCCTTATGTCAGAGACAATTTGCCCCAATTACACCCCAGGTACGTGGTACATATCTAAGTCAGCAAAAAGTGGGTAGGTTGACAATTACTCTTCAACTCGAGCCAAAGAGCTGCAGGGGTTCAGCATCCCAACCACAACTGAACTTAACTGTGGTGTGATGAATGGGTCTTCATAAGAGGTCCTGGGTTTAAGTGATGCATAAATATAATACAGAACTTAAACTTCCATATTTTATTTAATTTTATTTGTAAAGTTTTTTTATTTATTTGGGAGGTGAGGGGGATGGGGCAGAGGAGAGAGTCTTCAAGCAGACTCCCTACTGAGCATGGAGCCTGATGTGGGGCTCAGATCTCATGACCCAAGAGATCATGACCTGAAATGAAACCAAGAGCCCGAGGACTAACTGACTGAGCCCCTCAGACCCCTCCTCCACTTCCACATTTTAAAAGGCAGAAGATGTAACCACATTGTACTGATATGACAAATGTGCTTGGCGAATTTTTTATTTAGTCACACCAAAGGCATTTCAATGCAGAATAACTAACTTAAAGTCATACCTTTTGACACCCCTAATTAAATTCAAAACCCCATCAAGGGTCATGTGCGTCTATATCATACCAAATGGCTAAAGGAGCAAACTGATTTTCAAGGCATTATTTAAGCTAATCCATGACCCATACCCCTAGCAATACTTTAAGCTCCTGGTTTAAGCTTTTAAGGTTGCCATGAAAATCACCTGGTAAGATGATAAACCATGGTATAAATCTTCTCAGATTTTAGCCACTCCATCCTTGCCAGGAAAGCAGAGGCACAGATGTTGTTTGTAATGTTGTACAAAAATAAATGGGATATGTTATTTCATACATCAGTCTGAAGAAGATGTGGCAGGACATTCTTGCTATCCCTGCAGTCTACAGCTGCTAACAAACTGCATTAATTCAAAGTCATTATCCACAGCAATGTTAGCTAAAATGAGAATTTAAGACAAGACTTTCCTGAACTGGAGTGACAAAACTGCATGGCCCTATAAATCTGTGCTCAAGAAATGTTATCAATTAATGCTGCATGGCTACATAGCAGAGTTAATTTTTTTTGTAAATGGATATGTTCTGATGTGTATAATCAACCTGAGCCAAGGAACATAGAATGAAATCAGCAATGGCAAATGAACTCTCAAATGCAGGAACTGATAAATGAACAATATTCTCCAGATCAACTGGTGAAATAAACTTTGAACTGCTCGTTGCATTCAGGCCCAGAATGAACAGAAATAGCTCTCTCACCATGCAATTATGGTTAACTGTTTTAAACATCTGGCAACAAGGCAGAACACAGCATAGATGTGAAA
Source organism: Taxidea taxus jeffersonii (assembly GCA_003697995.1). Taxonomy (NCBI): domain Eukaryota; kingdom Metazoa; phylum Chordata; class Mammalia; order Carnivora; family Mustelidae; genus Taxidea; species Taxidea taxus. The sequence goes on along the minus strand of ML107132.1, from coordinate 786 downwards.
ATGGAAAAACTCAAGATTAAAAGGTAGTGCATGAAAAGAAACTCACTTTTACTTTTTGACCAAATCTTAGTCTTTTTTTCTATTTTCCCATATAAAAACCCATATCACTCTTCTCAAAAAACATGTGGTTCTTTTCGGGGTGGGGGGTGGGGTTGGGCTAAATAGGTGAAGGGGATTACAGAGGGCACTTGTGATGAGCACTGGGTGATGTATACAAGTGGGGAATCACTATATTGTACCCCTGAACCTAACATGACACTGCATGTTAACTAACTAGAATTTAAATAAAAACTTAGAAAGAAAGAAAAAAAAAACTGGGGTTCTTTTCTTTTAAATCCCACCACTGCCAATGACCTTGAAGTATATTTTATCCTTTCAACTCCAAGTCAGCTCTTGGTTGACAAGTCAGCTCTTGGTTGAATTTTAATGGTAGAACACAGACTGCTGACCCAAGTGCAACTTTATACTCAGTTGTACCCAATCACAATACAGGAGGTGAAAGAATTAGCAGGCTCTCCAAGTGGGGAATCACCCAAGTACAATAATTCTGAATGCAGACACTATTTGAGTGAAAATGAGGAGAGCAAGGCTCAGGCCTGGCTGCCACACATCAAAACACAGGGTACAAATTCAGAGAACATACGCCAGCCACCACCTGCCCAATTTTCATGAGCTAGTAGGCACTCTCCCAGAGTTATTGCTGCAATCCAGAAGCTTGGGAGGGTCACCCAGGAGGCTACATCTGGAAGAAGTGATTGCAGTGGGTAGCAAAGATACCACATCCCC
>RCUC01151762.1:0-28814 GCA_003697995.1 Taxidea taxus jeffersonii | reverse complement strand
ACACACACACACATATATATATATATATATATATATATATATATATATAAAGGCAAAATAAGAGAAACATTTATACACTATATGGAGTGATTTCCAGGATAGAGGTAATAAAATCCTACAAAAATTGGGGTAGAATGGAGGGATATGAGAGGAGGGAGAATTGTGAGGAATTTCTGAAATGTTGAATGTGGATAGTGTGCTGATGCTGGTGGTGCACAGCTTAGAGCTGGCATAGAAGGTGGCTCTGGGGAAGGCAGGAGCCCCTTTTTGGAGGATAAGGGAAAATGCCACACCATAATTGGCAGGTGCAGAGATTGGAAAAGAAAATGGGCCAATGTAGAAATATTTACCTGAAGAAATGCCTAGTTAATGTCTAAGCAAGTTGTTCTCCCTGATATGCAGGCACATAGTGAGGGAGTTCCCTTGAAGACATTGAGTTATCTGCTTATAAGTGGCAGCTAGCCCTTCTGAGTAGAATCTTCTAGTGCCTCCTTATATTCGCTTGTAGGATGAAGTCAGAACAGTCTCAGGCCTGCCCAATCCCATCTTTCCAGGTAAATCCTACCTGTGGACAAAATATACCTACCTATCCAGACAGAGCTCAAAGCCCAGAAATAATATAAAAAACCCACAGTACTCTATTTATAAACAGTTTTAGACAATTAAGAATTACCAGCTACTCAAGGACAAACAGCAGCACAGAAGAGAGACCAAAATGAATAGAGGTTCTAGCTAACACTGAATACTTTTCTAAAGAAGATTTTGAAATATTAACTTATATAATCTTCACACACTGATTTTTAAAAATTTTTTAGATTTTATTTAAATTCAAGTTAGTGAACAATAGTGTATTATTAGTTACAGGGGTAGTATTTAGTGATTTGTCATTTGAACACCCAGTGCTCATTACATCAAGTGCCCTCTTTAATGTCCATCACAATTGCCCCTCCCCACACATCCCCTCCAGCAATCCTCAGTTTTTTCCCTATAGTTAAAAGCTTCTTATGGTTTGCCTCCCTGTTTTTATCTTATTGTATATTTCCTTCCCTTACTCAAAGTTCATCTGCTTTGTTTCTTAAATTCTACATGTGAGTGAAATTATAGTATTTGTCTTTCTTTCACTGACTTATTTTGCTTAGCAAGCACAAAACACTCAAGTTCCATCCACAACCTTGCAAATGGCAAGATTACATTCTTTTGTAGGCCGAGTAATATTCCATTACACACACACACACAGGTATAGATATAGATATAGATATCTCATACATCTTCTTATCCATCCATCAGTTGATGGACATTTGGACTCTTTCCTCAGTTTGACTATTGTGGACATTGTTGCTATAAATATTGGGTGTATGTACCCTTTTGAATCACCATTTTTGTATTCTTTGGATTAGTACCTAATAGTGAGTGTTATTGCTAGGTTTAGGGTAGTTCTATTTTTAACTTTTTGTAAATGACATATCATTAACTTTTTGCAGAATCTCCATACTATTCTCCAGAGTGGCCCTACCAGTTTGCATTCCCACTAAAAATTTAAGAGGATTTCCCTTTTATTACATCCTCCTCAACATCTGTTGTTTCCTGAATGGTTAATTTTACCCATTCATATCAGTGTGGGGTGGTATTTCAGTGTGGTTTTGACTTGTATTTCCCTGATGATGAGTGATGTTGAGCACTTTTTCATGTGGCTATTAGCTATTTGTATTTTCTCCTTGGAGAAATCTTTGTTCATATCTTTTGCCTATTTCTTGATTGGATTTTTTTTGTTTTGTTTTTTGGGTGTTGAGTTTGAGAAGTTGTTTACAGATTTTGGATACAACTCTTTATCTGATATGTCATTTGTCTTCTTCCATTCTGTAGGATGCCTTTCTAATTGGTTGGTTGTTTCCTTTGCTGTGCAGAAGCTTCTAATCTTGATGAATTCCCAATAGTTAATAGTTGCTTTTGTTTCCATTACCTCTGGAGATTTGTCTAGTAAAAAGTTGTTGCCTGTGTCCTTTAGGATTTTGATGGATTCCTGTCTCACATTTAGGTATTGCATCCATTTTGAATTTATTTTTGTATATGATATAAGAAAGTGGTCCAGTTTTAATCTTCTGAATCTTCTTCTGAATCTTCTGAATCTTCTGAAATCTTCTGAAAGTGGTCCAGTCTCAATCATGTGGCTGCCCATTTTTTCAAACACCATTTGTTGAAAAGACTGTTTTTTCTTTTCCGTTGGATATCTTTCCTGCTTTGTCAAAGACTAGTTGGCCATAGAGTTGAGGTTCCACTTCTGGGTTCTCTATGCTGTTCCATTGATTTATATGTCTGTTTTTGTGCCAGTACCATATTGTCCTGATGATTACAGGTTGGTAATACAGCTTGAAGTCTGCAATTGTGATGTTCAGCTTTGGTTTTCTTTTTCAACATTCCTTTGGTTATGCAGGGTCTTTTCTGGTTCCATACAAATTTTAGAATTGTTTAGAATTTTAGAATGGAATTTATAACTGCAAAAAAATGTTGGTGCTATTTTGATAGGGATTTTATTGAATGTGTAGATTGCTTTGGGTGGTATAGACATTTTAACAATATTTGTGCTTCTAATCCAAGAGCATGGAATGTTTTTCCATTACTTTGTGTTTCTCAATTTCTTTCATAAATGTTTTATAGTTTCCAGAACACATATCTTTTGCCTCTTTTTTAGTTTTATTGCTAAGTGTCTTATGGTTTTTGATGGAATTGTAAATGGAATTCTTTCCTTGATTTCTCTTTCTGCTGCTTCATTATTGGTGTATAGAAATTCCAGACTTCTGTGATTGATTTTGTATCCTGTTTTGCTGAATTCCTGTATAAACTCTAGCAGTGTTTTGGTGGAGTCTTTTGGGCTTATCATATCGTTTGGGAAAAATGAAACTTTAACTTCTTCCTTGCCAATCTGGATGCCTTTTATTTCTTGTTGTTGTTTGGTTTCTGAGGCTAGGAATTCCAGTACTATGTTGTGTTAGGGCCTGCTTAGCCTAAGGGAAGCCATAACAGGTTTTATAACCCCCTGCTGGCTTAGGCCCCTACTCACTGGCCAGTGTCAGGCTTATCAGGACAAAACAGAATATGGGCAGTTACACTAAGAAACCAAATGTGCATCTTGCTTCAGTTCCTGGAATTTTGGAATTGTATCTTACCCAACCAGGTTATGGGCGGCTGACTTGTGAACTGTGTGTAACCGGGAGGGCTATGGAAAATTACTGTGTGACTTATGCTTGCTGTTTGAAACATATATAAACCCCTAGAGCCTTGCATTCGGGGTCCTTGTTGAAGCCCTCTGTGCCGGGCAGATACTTGGACCCCAGCTAGCTGGCAATAAACCTCGCTGTGTGACTTGCATTATCCTGAGTGTCCTCTGTTCTTTTCAGGGAGGTGGTCGACACCAGACCTTATCAGTTGAACAACAACAGAGAGACTGGACATCCCTGCCGTGCTCCTGACTTTAGGGGAAAAGCTCTCAGTCCCTCAGTTTTTCCTCATTGAGGATGATAATAGCTATGCATCTCTCATATATGGCCTTTATGATGTTGAGGTATGATCTTTCTCCCTACTTTGTTGAGGGTTTTTATCAAAAAAGGAGATGCTGCATTTTGTCAAATGCTTTTTCTGCATCTATTGAGAGGACCATATGATTCTTATCCTTTCTTGTACTAATGTGATATATCGCATTTATTGGTTTGTAAATGTTGAACCACACTTGCAGCCCAGGAATTAATACCACTTAGTGATACAGAATAATCCTTTTAATGTACTGTTGGATCCAATTAGCTAGTTTATATTGAAGATTTTTGCATCTATTTTCATCAATAATATTGGTCTGTAGTTCTTCTTAGTGGGGTCTTTGGTTTTGGGATCAGGGTAATGTTGGCCTCATAGAAGGAGTCTGGAAGTTTTCCTACCATTTCTATTTTTTGGAACAGCTTCAGAAGAATAGTTATGAATTCTTATTTAAATATTTGGTAAAATCCCCCTGGGAAACTATCCAGCCCTGGATTTTTATTTTTTGGGAAATTTTTGATTACTGAGTCAACTTCTTTACTGGTAATGGGTCTGTTCATGCTTTTTAATTCTGTTTCAATTTTTGCACTTTATATTTTCTAGCAAATTATGCATCTCTTCCAGATTGCCTAATTTGTTGGCATACAATTGCTCAGAGTGTCCTCTTATAATTGTTTGTGATTGACAGTGTTGATTGTGATCTCTCTTCTTCCATTTGTGATTTTATTTGGGTCCTTTCTAACTTCTCTTTGATAAACCTGGTTAGGGTTTTATCAATTTTGTTGATTCTTTCAAAGAACTAGCTCCAGGATTTGTTGATCTGTTCTACTGTTTTGTTTTAATTTCTTTATCACTGATTTCTGCTCTAACCTTTACTATTTCTCTTCTGCTTCTGGATTTAGGCTTCATTTGTTGTTCTTTTTCCAGCTCCTTTAGGTGTAACTTAAGGTTGTATATTTGAGACTTTTCTTGCTTCTTGAGGAAGACCTCTATTACAATACATTTCCTCTTAGCCTTTGCTTTCTTAGCCTTTCCTGCATCCCACAGGATCTGAACTATTGTGTTTTCATTTTTACGTACTTTTTAGGTTCTTCGTCAGTTTCCTGTTTGACCCACACATTCTTTAGTAGGATGTTCTTTAACTCCATGCATTTGTGATCCTTCCAAATCTTTTCTTGTGGTTGACTTCAAGTTTTGTAGCATTGTGGTCTGAAAATATGCATGGCATTTTCTCAATCTTTTTGTACCAGTTGAGGCCTGATTTGTGGCCCAGTATGTAAACTATTCTGGAGAATTATCTAGGTGCATGCAAAAATAATGTGTATTCTGCTGCTTTAGGATGAAATGCTTTGTATATATCTGTTAAGTCCATCTGGTCCAATGAGTCATTTTTTTTTTAATGTTACTGGAATTTTTTTAAAAGGTTTTACTTATTTATTTGACAGATAGAGATCACAAGTGGGCAGAGAGGCAGGCAGGGGGGCAGTGGGGGAAGCAGGCTCCCTGCTGAGCAGAGAGCCCGATGCAAGTCTCCATCCCAGGACCCTGGGATCAGGACCTGAGCTGAAGGCAGAGGCTTTAAGTCACTGAGCCACCCTGACACCCCCAATGAGTCATTTAAAGCCTTGTTTCCTTGTTGTATTTTGTTTACATGATCTGTCCATTGCTGACAGTAGAGTATTGAAGTCCCCCTAGTATTATTGTATTAGTGTCAGTGATTTTCTTTAAGTTTGTTATTAATTGATTTACATATTTGGCTACTCCCAGGTTAAGGGTATAGATATTTATAATTGCTAGACCTTCTTGTTTGATAGGCCCCATTACTATGATATAGTGTCCTTTGTCATCTTTTATTTATAGTCTTTGTTTTAAAATCTAGTTTCTCTGATATAAGTATGGCTACTTCAACTTTCTTTTGATGTCCATTAGCTTGATAAATTTTTCTCTCCCTCGCCCTCACTTTCAATCGGGAGGTGTCTTTGGGTCTAAAATGATTCTCATGCAAACAGCATATTGATGAGTTTTCTTTTTTAAAAAATCTGTTTTAATACCATCTGTCTTTTAATTGGAGCATTTAGCCCATTTACATTCAGAGTAATTATTGAAAGATAAGAATTTAGTGCTATTGTATTACCTGTATGGTCATCGTTACTGTAGATTGTCTCTATCTTTTTCTATTCTTTGTTACTTTTGGTCCCTCTTTCCTGCCCCTTTAATATCACTTGCAGGGCTGGTTTTGCATTCATGAGCTCCTTTGGTTTTTGTCTTAGAAGCCCTTTATTTCTCCTTCTATTCTGAATGACAGTTTTGCTGGATAAAGTCTTCTTGGCTGCATATTTTTCCCATTTAACATGTTGTGTATATTATGCCACTCCTTTCTGGCCTGCCAGGTCTCTGTGGACAGGACTGCTGCTAATCTTATGTATCTACCCTTATAAGTTAAGGACCATTTTTCCCCTGCTTTCATAATTCTCTCTCTTTCTTAGTATTTTGCAAATTTCACTATGATATGTCTTGTTGTTGACCTGTTCTTTGTTTTGTTTTGTTTTGTTTTGAGGTGAGTTATCTGTGCCTCTTGGACTTGAATGCTTATTTCCTTTCCCAGATTAAGGAAATTCTCAGCTATAATTTGTTCAAATAAGCCTTCTGTCTTTTTCTTCCTGTTCTTCTTCTGGGACTCCTATGATATGGATATTATTTTGCTTTATGGAATCACTGAGTTCCCTAAGTCTACTTTTGTGATCTAACAGTTTTCTTTACCTCTTCTTTTCAGATTCATTATTTTCAATAATTTTATCTTCTATATCACCTACTGTCTTCTCTGCCTCTTCATTGTGGTTATCTCCAAACTCTTTTGCATTTCAGTTATAGCTTTTTATTTTTTTTTTAATTTTAGCCTGGCTAATTTTTAGGTATTTTATCTCTGCAGCAAAGGTTTCTCTGTCATTGTCTATGTTTTTTTTTTTAATCAATTCCAGCTAGTAGTCTTATGACTGTTGATCTAAATTCCTTTTCAAATATATTATTTGTATCTGTTTTCAACAAGTGTCTGGCTGTGATATCTTCCTGACCTTTCTTTTGGGGAGAATTCCTCCATCTTGTCATTTTGGCTAAATTTCTATCTCTTGCATGTTATGAAAGCTTGTTATGTATTAAAAATAGTTCATACACTGTCCAAGGCCTGGCACTTCATGAAGTGTTTCTGATGTATGCTGTGTGCACTCTGCTCTTGGATTTTGGCTGGCTTTTTCCCATGGTCATCCTCTGCAGAGCTCATTCTTGCTTGAAGTGGGGAGTGCTTGGACTTGTAGGTATGTTTTGATTTGTTTGTTGAAAAAAGTCTGGGAAAAAGGGAATGAAAGAAAAAAGAGAGAGAAAAGGGAAAGTACAAAAACAAACAAAAACACAGACAATTGAAAAACAAAAGCAAAATCAAACCTGTAAGACTGATTCCAAACAAAAAGAAAAAAGATAAAGAAAAAAAAAAAAAAGAAAGCTTGATCAGAGACAGAGAGAGAGAGAGAAGGTAATGAAAAAGCAAATTGACAAATAAAAGATTATAAGCCTGATTCCAAAGGAGAAAGAAAAAAAAATACAGCCTGGTCCCAATTGAATTGAAGGGACACTTTGAAGCACTGAATGATGAGTAGACTTGGGGCATGTGGCATGCTGCCTGTTTTGCTCTTCTGGGAGAGAGACCCTGTCCACTGGCTTAGTCAATCCTGTCCCAGTAATAAAAAGCACTTGCTAAGGACAAGGGGCAGGGTTAATGTAAACGGCTCCCACCTCCAGTGGGGGCTACTGTGTTGCTCTCTGATGTCCAGCCATGTTGACTGCATGGGTAAGATGACAACACCCCACTTTATAGACCCCAGATGGTGTGGGGGGGGTGTCTCACATCTCCTGCTGTTCGGGAAGCCCTCACAGAAAAGTGAGGGCCGTCAGTGTGTCCGACACTCTGCTTTCCGGTGTTTTATTTCTGGTGTGACTGGGATTAAAAACTCCAAATCTTAAAATAGTTGGCCCACTCAGATCTGCTCCCTTTTTCAGGTTTGAGGCTCACTGTAGTCTGTCTGACTAGTGCCCTTTGTTCCAGAAAAACAATTCCATGCTTGTGTGGTGTTCGGATTCTGTGCTGACCAGCCTCTGTGTGCATCTTTGCTCACTGTTGATGAAAGACTGTTTGCTGGCACCTGCAGTCCTTTGTCCTTAGAGAGGCAATATACCCTATTCCAAATGTACTCTAGAAAGGGGAATGATCTCTCCCAGTGCAACCCCAGAGATCCCTACACCACTTTTTGCACACTCCTGGGTGACAGCTACGCTCCAGTGAAATTTTCAAATTATCTGGGCTTGAGCTCCACTCGCTGCTTGCAAAAAACCTGAAACATTCAGTTCCCCTAGCTCCCCAGTCTGTGGTCCAAGGGGTTTTCTTCGTGTGTGAATTGACACTGCTCTCTCTCAACCCCTCTGTCCTACTCTCCTTCTCTCCCTTTTATCTCCCCACAGAAAGGGTTCTCTCCCCTATATAGTTTTTTCCCTGCCAATAACTTACATGCACATCACACCTACCATGGTTTCTCCCTCAAACTGTGGAAATCCTTCTTTCAATCCTCAAGTCAATTTCCTGAGTATTATAAGTGACCTGATCTCAATACAGCTATGTTGAAGGATGAGGAAAGTCCAGAGTCTCTTTACTTCTCTTCCATCTTAACTCCTTGAGGTGGTTTTTCACAAGTGAGGAAACCAAGGTACAAAGGCCAGGTGCCTTGCCCCAGGTCAAAAAAACTTGTAAATGCCATAATTCACACCCAGGTTCTTAATGAATATAGTCTCCTATCTCATGATCAATGAAACATTGTGACTTTGGAGGGGACAGAACAAATTGAAAGGAGATAAATGTAGATCTAATGTTCTAGGGGCACTTGGGCAGCTGAGTCAGTTAAGCATCTGACTATTTTGGCTCAAGTCATGATTTCAGACTTGTGAGATCAAGCCTCTGTGGGGCATCAGAGTGGGTGTGGAGCCTGCTTAAGATCTCCCTTTCTCCTTCCCCACACCCACCTCCCCCCACCCCCACCTGACTCATGTGCACAGGTGCTCCCTCTCTCTCTCTCTAAAAAAGAAAAAAAATGTGTTCTCACCACACAAATAAATAAATAAATAATATTTGAGTTGATGGATGTGTAAATGAACTTGATTTTGGCAAACATCTCACTATATATACATATATAAACAATCACACAGTACACCTTTAATATACACAATATTGATTGGTCTACCATATCTTTATACAGCTGAAAACAATAAAAGGACTTCAAGGAATTTCCTTAGAGAAATTCCAGATGTCACATCTATGAAAAAAAAAAAAAGAGAGAGAGCATGAGAGAGTAAGTTGCTATATAAAAGAAATAATATGAAAACAAAAGCAAATCATCGAGAGCTAAAAAGTATGATTGCCAAAATAAAAATGTATTTAAAAGTCTAAAAAGTCAAAAAGTGTCCCAAAATACAAAGCAAAAAGAAAAAAAAAGCTCAAGAAGCCTAAAAATACAATGAATTCATCTTCAGGGCAACAGCCATCAATAAGTATTCTAGAGAGAGAGAATAGAAGAGGCTAGAGAAAAAAGACCATTTCATAAAACTGAAGGCTATCTGGAGTTTTCAGATTTAAAGCATCCACTGATTTCTTGGTAACATGATTACAGAATGACCTACACAAAAACTTCTCCCCATGAAATTTTAAAACACCATATGTCTAGAGAAGTCATCAAAACTTCCAGAAATGTACCAAAAAATTCAGACTGGCACATAAATCTTTCACTGGCACTACCAGGCCTAAATAGATTGAGGCATAATGCCCTGTGCCCCCCAGAGGCCAGCCTCTATGGGCTACTTTGCCTTCTGAGTTTTAGTTGGGTTTTAAGAATGAGAGGGACCAGCAAAGAGGAGAAGGATACTGGAGTCAAGAAATTTATCCCCACAGAGTGCTCCCTGCCTGATAATTGTGTATTGGCTGTGTCTCTCTATCAAGACCACAGCTCCTGCCAGGAAGCCTTCTCCTTTCATCTATTCTCTTAGGAACTGAAGTGGACATGGCTCCCTGCTCTCGTCTGCCCTGAAGTATGCCACTATCCCTTTAAATCTTGCCCGCATCTTGCAATAATCTCTTTACTCAATTTTCCTTAATTGTATAGTTTGGGTGCTAAGTATTACCTATACAATACTCTATGGGATTTCAAAGATATCAACTACCACAACATCCTAGTATCCTCCTGATCCATCAGCTAGAGATACCAACTTCCAGACCTCTTTTGTACCAGTGATATCACAGCTAGGCAAGTCTATATTAGTTAAACGTACATGGCAGTGTTATTATCCCAAGACTTTGATTAGTACCTTTGAGCATGTCTGATTTATTTTGCTTTCTTTGGAAGCAATGATGCATGATACAATGAGGTATGGTAGATACCTCATTGTGATAAGAACTCAAATTTATTGCAATATGTCTTACCTCTAAAAATTAAAAAAAATCCAATCAGAGAATTAAAACTTCAGAAATATACCCAACATTTGGGAAAAGATAAAGTTGGTGGTCTTGTATAGTCCATAACTGGACTGGCAAAGAAGAGAAATCATGTTTAGATCACTGGTTTTAAGAGAGAATACAAAGGAAGAGGCAAGCATGAAGATATTTGCAGTTATCTCTATGATATAATGAAGTTGCTCATTATATATTACAGTATGTGTGTGTGTGTGTGTGTGTGTGTGTGTGTGTGCTGTGTAGATTTCCATTTTATATATATATATATATACATATATATATATGTGTGGCTTCTCAGCATAAGCACAGAGTTGATAAGGGAATAGATACATTCTTGCTAATGAAAGAAGGAAGCTTGACAGATTAGAATACCCATCTGGAACTTCCTGTGAAGGATAAGGTCTTGCCATTATCATCATTGACAGCTAACATCACATGAAGGGAGACAATAAGGTATTATGGGCTTCATGGCAACACCGTCTCTGAACCAGTCTTGCCAAAAAACATCAAACCTGAACCTGAGCAAGCACCTAGATTTAATTACCAATATATAGAAAATGCAGGGAACAAATGAGCATGTTAAATGACACCAGGGGTACAATCACAAAATCCAGATTGTTGGAAGCGCTCCAGGACAAAATTGGTTTCTCCAGTGAAAAACAGCATCAATAGTAACAACAACAAACAAAGAAAAAAAAATCACAAGAAATAAAAAAAACACAGAGAGAGGGAGAAGTAAATATTATCAATCCTAGCCAATCACAATGCAGTTTTGGATCCATATTCAATCCATATTTAGACATTATTTATTTATTTATTTATTTATTTAGAAAAAGAACAAAGGCCTTTATTTGGGATCTCAGAATTGCAATTTGGGCAGCACAGATTCCAGCAGCAACCAGAAAAGTGTGTCACCTGTGTGGGGAAAGCAAGGGGTTTTTATGAGAAAGGTGGAGGGGGACACTTACATGACTTGAATTAAAGAAAATAAAATTGCCAATTGGTACTACTAGGCTGAACAGCTTTTGGTTACACTTTGATGGACTGATTTGCTGTTGCTAACAAATGAAACTACTCCTCATATGCATTAAGTACTCTGCCTTTGGAAAGTCCACACTAACCCTGTTGATTCTAGGAACAATTCTTCCTAAAAGAATTGCTGTTTCTGGCCTAGTTCAAAGGTCTTTTTGTAGCATTCACAGTTTATTAGCTATTTGTTTTAAAAAGAAAAATGGAGCTTTTGTCTAGAAATTTTATACAATTCTACAGTGAGTGGAAAGGAAAATGACCAGATGAGAAAAGTATCTTACACTATCAAAGAAATTAAATGGTGCCACTTGACAGTACTGAGGGCCTATGCGAGATAAGGCAGGCAGGGGAGACCTACCTGGCAGGAGGGAACACTGAGGTTAAGTCCTGAATAGAAACACTCTTTGCTCTAGGGAGTGGCATGCACTTGGAGTAACTTTCTACCTGGCTCAAGGTTCTGTGGGTCCCTCCTAGGGGTGGCCTTCTGAGTACTTCCTGGGCACTGCCTTCTTCACCTCACCCCACCCCACCTTTTGTGTTCAAACATTTAAAGTATTTGTATGACATTTGTACTGACTTGATATTTGATGTTATTAAGGAATTGTTGTTGGTATTTTTAGGTGTGAAAGTTGTAGTGTGGTTATAATTGCATTTTTAAAATCTTTTATTCTATGGAAAAGGGCTGAAATATTTATAAATAAAGTGAAAGAAATCTGAGAGGTGTTTCAAAATAATGTGGTACAGGGTATGGGAAATAGATTGGAATAGAAATGAAGTAAGAGTGCCCATTTATCGGTAATTGTTGAAGCTGTATAACTGGTACATGAGAGGTTAATTATACTAATCTGTCTACTTGTGTATATGTTTGAAATCTGCGATAAAACTTGAGAGTAAAATTTAAATAACATAATAAAAATAATAAAAACAAATAAGAACTTAAAAAAGAAGAAAATTTAAAAATTAAAAAAAATAATTTAATATACCCCATTTGGCCTCTTCTAGACTAATATCTCATGTACTTTGGGAAGTTGGCAGTCCCTAGAATATATTGTGCACAGCATGAAAATGATACATGTCTCCCTCCCTGCAGAATCCCAGGCACAATTGTGTCTCTACACCCTCGTCTCATTGGAGATGGTATTGGGCACAAAACCCTCAGTATGCAAGAAATCCTTCCTCAAAAGCAAAGGGGAATAGATTATGCCCCATATATTACTTATCCTAACTAATAAAAACTTCCAGTTAATGTGAGATAAGATATGATTGACAAGGACTATATAAAATCATGTATTTCTGTACAGTCCTCATAGCCACTTACCTCTTCAAAACTTTCAAATATGACTAGGGATTTAGGATGTTCCTTTGAGTGTTTTTTGTAAAGGGATTTTTTCCTAAATAAAGAATGCAAGCAGCAAGGGACAGCCCACCTGAATGGAGACAAAAAATAAATGTATCAATCTCCCCCAGCATCTAAAAAATAAAAACTAAAACAAAACTCTGCACACCCATGGGAAACATACAAGGCGATGTACACAGCTCCCAACTTCCTTGAGTTCAGAGGGAAGTCAGGATTTAGAAAAAGAAACAGGGAGAGTAGATCTTCCTGGCTCTTCTGATGCTCACAGAGTCATCATTTGAGTCAACTGTTGAGGCTTCTTTGAACAAAGGGACAGAGTGAGGATATGGCAACTTTGCCATAAAGTCCCAGAAGTGCTTTTAAGTCTTTATTTATTTATTTGAAAGAGAGTGAAAAAGAGAGATCATGAGCAAGGAGGAAGGGCAGAGGAAGAAGCTGAATCTCTGCAGAGCAGGGAGCCCCATGAAGGACTCGATCCCAGGACCCTGGAATCTCAACCAGAGCTGAAGGCAGACGCTTAACCAACTGAGCCACCCAGGTGCCCCCAGAAGTTTTGAGGGAAAGAACAGAGTGCTCTTTGTAAAACAGACTTAGCTGGGTTCATGGAGCACTGATGGGCAGGGAACACAGAGAACACCACGAATCTGAAACATCAGACAGTTGCACTGCTCTTTGTAGATACCGATCTGACGCGCCCCCCCCCCAATAAACACGTGTATCCCAAGTCAATTGATTGGGGCTAGTGATTCACCCAGATGCATATCTGTCTCCTACTCCAGGCACTAACAATTATAACCCTACCCTATAAGGACTCTCATTGCCATCCAACAAACAAGGAGACAATACTGTTTACGTATTTGGTTTTGTCCCTTGTGTGGCTCTAGAACCTCCACAACCAGTTTTCCATTCGTTCCATGCAGACCACATTTATACATATATCATTACATCAGAGGCAGAAGAGAACATTGACAACTGCTTCTTTGATCTCTGGCCCTGGAATTAAGGCCACTTAAAGAACCTGTGCACTCAGAAACCCGATGAAGGGTTAAAAGCTCTTACCGACACTTGATCTTGGGGTCCCGGATTTCCCACTTATGTTCCCACAACTTGGAGCTTATACCTGACCCCCTTTCAGAGAAAATAAATGGGAATGATTATTAGGCAGATTAGTTTCCCAAAACCCATGATAAGCCACAGGGCAGCTATAATGAGCAGTGTGGTTCATGCTGGGGAGTCCTGGATAAACTAGACCTAATCCTCAATCACTTTCTTTATTGATAATTGGACCCAACAGGACCATTCCAAATCATTTCTCTCTGTTCAGTTATCCTACAGTTCCATCCAAAGGGTCAGTTTAGGGCATAATTAAGCCAATTTCTTTCTGAAAGACCATCTTGACAGCCATTACAGTAAATGATAGCAGGCCCCACTCATGCTGTAGGAATTATTAGCTTGTCAGTCTCAAGGCTCGTGGAGACAAAAGATAAAAAAGTACAGAGGAACTCAGTTTTTCACCAATTTATTTATTTATTTTTACCATGTGTAACATCTATTATAAGCCAGAGAGTAGGAGCTAAAGACATAGTGAAGAACAAACTCATCCCCTGCCTTTATGGGGCTTATAGCCTAGTGGAAGACATAGAAGTCAGTTAAATACTTATACTGTAAGTATACTGTACAGACAGAGCAATGAGATGTGATGTACAACAGAGATCTGTTTCATATTTTGGGGCCCAGGAAGGTCTTTCTGAAGCTGAGACTAGCAGGATGAACAGGAGTTAACCAGCAAAGAGGAACAGATGTGTCTTTCAAATGGGCCTTCATACACACTGTTTTTGGGGGGAGCTGTAAAGAGGACAGTGTGGCCAGAGACCATGAGGTACCAAGGAGATGACCTGAGATAATATCTGAAAGTGGCTGGGCCAGAGTCCAGTGACAGATGAGAGAAGGAATGTGCTGTAGGAGACAGAACATGCAAGCTGACATCAGGTGCCTAAATTCTGGAACCACTGGCTACACCCTGTCCTTCTCTCCTGTGGATTCATCATGGGTGTGCAGGGCCTGGGGTGAGGGGTTAAGGTGGTCAGTGTACCCTGGTCAGGTGTGGTCCCTGCACTGCAGAAGGAAGTTGTGGAACTAGGGGAGGGCAATGGAAATGAGGATGAAATGGGACAAAGACTTTGAGACCAAAGCCCCTGGGATGTTTCTCAACCAAACCCTGGATGCCAAATGGGTTTTTATACCATGTGCCAACTGCACTGGAGCCAGTCTATGAACCACTAAGATCCACTCAGCAATTCCAGCTTTCTGAGCTTTGGCCACCTGCCGAGGCTCCATTCCCACAGATGTAAAGCTCCAACTTCCACTGCCTGCCACCTCATCCTCTAACTTCCAGATGGGCTCAGCCTCCCCCGGGGAGTGTCCTGGGCTGTGCCTGGCCCACCACACTTGCTGTGATGAAACCTGTGGTGCTAGTGACCTAGTTCAGCCCACTGGATTCAGGAAGGCTCTGATTTCCTCGGTGGCCGCCTGTGGGCAGGTAGGTCAATTATTACAACCTGGAGGTGAAGAGGCATTGAAGACCCTCAAAGTGGACTGTGACCACTGAGAGGTAGGACATGGAAATAAGTCAGAAGATAAACTTCTTGAGTTCTTCCCCTGAGATGGGCTGTCTAGACATGGTGTTCCCATATGTCTTCCCTGAAGATATCCCATGTGACTGAGCGACCAGCTGGAGTTCTTGAGAAATTAGTCAACTTGGTACCATATCACCTGTATTTGCTTTCTCTACTTCCTTGCTCCACTTCCTTAGCCCTCACTTTGCTTGCTGGAATTGTACCTTCTTTTATTTTTTAAGATTTTATTCATTTATTTGATGGAGAGAGAGATCACAACTAGGCAGAGAGGCAGGCAGAAAGAGAGGGGGAAGCAGGCTCCCTGCTGAGCAGAGAGCCCAATTCGGGGCTCGATCCCAAGACCTCGAGATCCCGACCTGAGCCAAAGGCAGAGGATCAACCCACCGAGCCTCCCTGGCGCTCCGGAATTGTACCTTCTAATAAAGCATTAGCAAGCCAGATTTGCTGAGTGTTCTCTTTTTGGGGTTGAGACGCTGACTCTTAGCTGTCTAGGCAGTGTGTTGAGAGGAATCTGAGCTAAGCCTAAACCTAATGAATAAGAGTTCTGTGATCAGTAAGCGAGGTCCACCACAGGTGAAAGAAGAGGTGAACAGCATCTGTCATCCCTGAATTAACTCCTATGGTTGATATCTGCTTAACATCAGCAATCCCTAAACACACTTAGGAACACAGGTAAGGTACAATCCAACTTGCCTCCAAACTGGAAAAGTAACATAGGAAAGAAACATGTGATCCTAGGAATATCATAGCTAAGAGCAATTAGGCAATCCCTCCATGGCACTAAGCATGCGCTATGGTAGAGGCTGAAAAACAAGCCATGGAAAAATGGATAATAATAGTATACTCAGTCACTGTGTGCCAGGCGCAGTAGTAAGATCTTGACACACTCTATCTCATTTAGTCATCATCTTGGTACTATAAGGCATACATTCTTTTTTTTTTTTCTAATGTTTTTTTTTAAAATTTATTTATTCATTTGATAGAGAGGGATCACAAGTAGGGGGAGAGGAAGGGAAGCAGGCTCCCTGCTGAGCAGAGAGTCCGATACGGGGCTCGATCCCAGGACTCTGAGATCATGACCTGTGCCGAAGTCAGAGGCTTTAACCCACTGAGCCACCCAGGGGCCCCAAGGCATACATTCTTAAAACCTGATATTACAGACCCAGAGAGGTTGTGCAACTAGTCTAAGATTACACAGTTAAAAAATGGCAGAGGTAGGCTTTGGCCCCAGGCAGTCTGGTTCCAGGGTCCATGCTCCTAACTGGAGCACTATGCTGCTCAAAAGAGCTCTCTGCTAGCAGAGAGAGATTGACCTCCAACCAGAGACAGCAATCATTGAGATAATATCCCTATATCCAGAGGCTAATAACAAGAAGGGAGTTTAACCTTTTCTGCAGCTTGTCCCTTACAGGACTCAGGGTCAGAACCCAGAGTCAGAGAGAGGCAGATACTCACAAGGTAGGGAAAGAAGTTATAGGAGTTGATGAGGACTATTCTTATTTCAGAAATTAAAGAACGATTATCTCCAATATCCATTAGAAAAGCTCCTCTATCTACCTCACATATTGGTGGGGTACTCTGACATCACTTCAGCCCTTTATTACTCATTTCCAGAGTTCTGTACATGTGATTTCCACACACCTGCAGTCGCTTTAGTAAAGAGGAAGAGTCTAGGGTTTGATAAAGGATGACATGTCCTCTACCTTAGGAAGGTGACTCTCTTAGGAGTAACCCTTTCAGAGAAATATTTACTACAAACATAGGGCCACGATTAGTATCTTAATAATACATGGATATCAAAAATTCCATCAGAACCATCAGCGTGGGACTCCCCACAGCATGGTCAACTTGTCAGGTTGAAGACTGATAATGTCTATGAAGGGAGAGACTTTAAATGGTTAATTTCTCTCCCTCGTTGTTGCTTATTAACATGGGAGTTTGATTAGAAATTAGATTCTCTGTGAGAGCTTCAACTTATAATTTAAGAACTTTTGCTGTACAACCATTGCAAAACAATTATATAAAGATTAATTAGCAAATTCCCAAGACAGTAGTAAACAGCGAAGTAGTTTAATTAAAACCATTATCTCCAAAATCTGGACGTTAATAACAGTTGTAGCCCAGGGAGCAATAAGAGATACGCCAACAGAGGGTGAGGGAAAGAGGTGGATGTCCTTTGGCACCAGTACTCAGCTTGCCCACAGCTCCACATCTGCTGTCCTGCTTAATTACTCCTGAGAACTCTCTGTCCACTGAATCTTGCAAGGTCCTAGGTTTCTCCTCTGGGCCTCTGTGGCTGTGGCCTTAAGAGCTCCTGCAGATAAACCTGTTACAATCAGCCTGCCTCCAATAAGAGGGTTTTAATCTTCAAAAGAGAGAGAGGGGCAGCAGGTGGTACAAATAATAAGACTTTCTAGAAGGGAATTAACAAAATTTGGAATTGTCAAAAAAACCATCTGTAACAGTGACTCTTGTCTTTCAGAAGACATTGATAAATTTTACCCAAACCCAGACCCCTCATCACAGACTCTGAATGAAGGGTTTGGCAAAGGAACCCAATTCGAATGAAATTTACAATAGCACTATTTAGTGAGCACACACTCTGTGCCCTCATTCATTTCCTTTATGATCTTATGTTGTCACAAGAACCTCACAAAGCCACATTAGCTTTGTTTTTTGTTTTGTTTTGTTGTTGTTGTTTTTTTTTTTTCTGGTTAAGTTTTTATTTCAATTCCAGTATAGTTAACATACAGTGTTGTATTAGTTTTATTTATTTTTTATTTTTTTGTATTAGTTTTAGATGTATGATATCACAATTCAACAACTTCATGTTACCTTTATTCTTAAGCAGGGTGACATGTTCAGCCTACGATATGGGGAGACTGCTCTTTCCCTCTCTAGGCCCATTTATTTTCCTCCATACCACACAGATCTCCTTTTGGTGGTGCAAAAAGGTAAACATCTAACCCATTTAAGGCAGAGACTTTTTTCACACTGTGAGCCTGGCATGATTTACAGCCTAGACCTGACAATGATCAGTTTCTTCAAATTCCTCCATCAGTAGGTGAACCTAACGCACAGAAACCTTGCCCTCAACCAGAACAGCCAATGTCTGCCCAACCCCACACAGAGCACCAGCTCCTTATAAAGGGCTTGCCTGACCTTGGAGTCCCTAAGGAGCTGTCCCTAAGGAACAGGGTGGGGTCTGTCTCTCCCCCACCACTTCTAGTCCTTGACTTAGGTACCCTATCATGGGGAGGGGCTTAGAAGCCGCTGGCTCACTGTACCTGTTCCATTCACATTGCTTCACCCTCACAGGCATTTGGGGACTGACATATTTATGTGGCTTCTTCCTAATAATGTAAGGCTCTGCCCTATACCAGCAGAGTCAGACTGACTGCTGCAGCCTGACTTCCTATTCTGCTGCACTCCAGAAATTATGCAAATCACAGCTATTAGTATAACAGCTTCTGCAGATTCCAGAAGGAAAGAAAAAATCCCTGCGCTTGGTTAAAAGACCACAAATGTCCCATTCTCCTTATTCTCTCTTGTCAATATGATATTTATGCATCTGAAGCCTGTTTTTTAGTCATATGAATATCTATAAAAGAGACATCCGTCAGTCAGCAGAAACCTCTGGAACTGCAACCATGAAAGAGAATAGAGGAAAAGCCCAACTAGAGCCAGGATGGAAGGAACAGGAAGATGGGCTGGATGGGGGGCATTGTCCCAGAGGCCTGGGCGGGGGTCTGGCTTTAAAACACCATGATGGGAGGCAAGGTCACTCTGATGTTGAACAGATTTGGTCCCAAATCTACTCTGAGCACTCTCTGCTGTCCTTTGCAAGTGCCTGGCTCCCCTTTCATTTTTCTGGGCCACTACACAGGAAGCTTTCTTAGGACAGGAGCTGCAGAAAACACCCAGTTCCCCCATAGCCCTGAGCAGTGTTCAGGCACAGAGCTGGTACCCAGAAAGTGTAGGCTGAAATCAGGCACCTGTTGTGCCATCATTTCATTGAGACAAGACAACAATGCCATCATCAGTCATAGTCCCTGAAGGAGCAGATGCACATCAACATCAGAGGGTTTAATGATGTGATATTTCACAAAGGTCTGAGTGGAGCTGTGGCCACAGGCCTGAAGGGACACAGTGAACGAGTGATCCCCAGTTTTCAGGAGGAGGAGTTCTATAGACATACTATACACATACATCCTTGAAAGGAGGGACCCAGTAAGTCAGAGGCAACCCCACAGAGAGGAAGCAGCAGGTCTAAATGCTCTGAGTCCCCTGCTCCCTTGCTCTGTTCTCCTTCCAAGGGCTCTCAGTGAGCAGAGGGATAGGAAGGCGGTTAATGCCATGCAGGTTGCCTCCTGAGGTACAGAGCAAGGAAAGAAGCTCCTCTGGGCCAGCTCTGAGCAGGACTCCTTGGAACTTCTCTGCAAGGTGAGGGAAATTGGTGTGGGGAGGGCATAGCAGACCATCCTGGTGCCCTGGGTCCCACCCTCCCCTCAACTCGCCTCCATCTGGAGTTCAGCGGTGGTGTGATTGTAGGTATATTTTACCTTCACTCCAGGGCTCAGTCTCATTTGCTGAGACCTCTAAGTCCACACTAAGGGGCAGCTCAGAAGTGTAGGCCTAACACCCCTGAGGACAGGCCCCAAACAAGAGGAAATAGGAGATGGCAGATAGACACATTATCCCACTTCCTGTCTTTTGGGTGAACAATTCTGGAAGATACTCTGTTCACATGCTGGCAGAGATGGACTTGAACCCTTGAACCCTGTTGTCCATAGTAGCAACTATGACTCTGCCCTACCTTGTCTCCTTCTCACACCCTTACTCTCCTCCCCCACCCCCCTTAGGAAAGGATTTTATTTATTAACTTGACAGAGAGAGAAAGAGAGCACAAGCAGGGGGAGTGGCAGGCAGAGGGAGAAACAGGCTCCCTACTTTGGGCTTGATCCCAGGACCCTAGGATCGTGATCTGAGCCAAAGGCAGATACTTATTCAGCTGAGCCACCCAGGCTGAGCCACCCCTACTTTCACTTCCTGTGTTCACCTCCCAGAGAACTAACAAAAGCTTTGCTTTTGAAGAAATTCAACTAAGACAGATGGACAAGCCAATACAGCACTGGGGCAATAGATTACCACAGAAAGAAGTGTTACCCTGGATTCTACCTCATGCCATACACAAAAATCAGTTCCTGATGGCTTAAAGATGTCAGTGTAAAAGGCCAAAGCTTGATATATTTAGGAGAACGTATTTATGACCTGGAAGTAGGGAAGGATTTCTCAACTAAGACACAGAAACTGCTAACCATAAAAAGTGGATAATTATTATGACATTATAATTAAGAAATTCCATTTGTCAAAAGACACCATAAGGTAGAAAGACAAGCTATCAACTTAGAGAAGGTATTTGTAACACACAAAACAAGGAAAGGATTATTATTCAAAATATCCTAAGAAAAATCAGTAAGGGGGAAGAAAGTTTTAAAATAAAGGGCACAGAGAAGATACATAATGGGTCATAAATATATGAATAGATTCTTAACCAATTATTAATCAGAAAAATGCAAAGTAAGACAAAGTGATTATTAAGAAGGGCAATAAAACTAGTGTTGAAAGCAAAGCCCCAATGTCTGCTAGGATCAAATTCTGGCTGCACTGAGTGCTAGCTGTGTGATCTTCTTACCCAGCTCCACTGCTCTGTTTGCTACAGCTCCCTCATGCATGAAATAGGGTTCACGTTAGGACCTAACTAATAAGGTTGCTGTTAAATGGAAGAAGACACGCGAAACTCCTAGCACAGTGCTTCAAAAACAGTAAACATGCAAAGTGCTTTTAAAGACAATCCCCAGACTACTCATAAATCACCTAATTGATACTTAACAGGAGTGCAGTATTGAAGGTCTTTATTCTATGTGACCCAAAACACTGCTCTTAGTAATGCTTGGGTGACCTGCACAGGAAGGAACAGTTTCTGCAAGCAGTGGATGCCTTAAACAGAGATGGGTGGAACACCTGCCTGCAAGTCATCATAGTCCAAGATATAAATTTTCTATTTAATCCAGAGTGACTCCCAGGCTGTCGTTCTGAGATTACAGCAGAAATCTTGGGAAAAGCTGAGGATTCAGGATTTTACTTTTTTTTTTTTTTTTTCTCCATTACTAGCCTCCACAAAAGGAGGGTGCTGCTAGAGGCCAGGGCCATTGACAGGAGAGACAGGCAGCCCATCCTCTGGTGAGCCAAGTGACAACCTTCTCCCATAGGTAGCCATGCTGAAGAAAGAACAGAGTAGCATCCCGGTGATGGAAATAATTAAATGACAGCCACTGTGCCCAGATCACAGGAGCAGAAGGCAAAGACATTGTCCTTCCTCACTCCCCAAACCTTCCACTTTCTCCTAAGGGAAACACTATTCTATCAGTGAGGAGGTGAAGAGAATAATATATAGGTCATTGCAGAAAAGCCCCAGAGCTCTGCTTGCTGAGGCCTGATTATTGGCACAGAGATAGTCCCTCCCGTAATATGTCCTATTGAGGAGGGAGCAGAAGGCTGGCTGAAGACAAGGCAAAAGCTGGCACCTTACACCCCCTCTCCCCACACCCCACCTCAGTCACATGTGTGACATCCCTCAGGCACTCCTGGCTGCCCTAAAAGAAAAACAAATAGTTAACTTGCAGAGATCACAGTCCCGCAGGACAGGAGTCTCCCTTGGTTTACAAATGTCCTAGTGATTTACAACAAATTATCTTATCAATAACTTCCAGAGACAAGTAACTCGGTTCCTCAAGCCCTAATGTCACCCTCCCCTCCGTGAAACTGAGGGAGGCTGAGGTAGAGGGAAATGTAAATAAAGTTAAATTTCCTTAAACCTTATCTTTAAACCTTCAGGTTAGTGTCAACAATCATTCCCAAGCATATGGCCCACTGATAAACATCTAAAGGGTCTCAGGAGAAGTTTTATTTCTGGTAATAAATTACCTTCTCCCCAGACAATAGCTAGCCCCTCAAGATCCTGGAGACCCTGCTTCCAGAATTCCTTAGAGACTTACATCATCCCTAATCCCCCTCCCCAACTTACTAGCATATAATAGACCACTCCTCACATCCCCAGGGCAGCATCTCTTCCTGCCCATGGGTCCTGTCCCCGTGCTTTAATAAACCACCTTTTTTGCACCAGAGACATCTTAAGAATTCTTTCTTAGCTGTCAGCTCTGGGCCTCACCCCACTGAACCTCACCTAGGTTCTAGAGCTTCATCACTATGCTTTGTCCAGGAAGCACTACACCTCGAGTTCAGGAAGCAAATTTATTTTTGTTGTAGGATTATCCTGCTCATCTACCTTTTCATGAAAATCAGTTTACTCCATGATGCAGTGGAGGACAAAATATGAGGCCTGTGTGATTCAGAACTAAGGGCCGTGTTGCTTCTGGGTACCCAGATGCAAGATAGTCACCCACAGTGAGGACCCTGTTTCTTAAGTGTGCAAGAGCAAGTGATAGATTCTCCTGGTCTTCCTGACCCAGACCCAGACCCCTCATCTCTCAGGAGCAGCCCACTAGCGCCCCCTGTTGACCATAGACACCATGCTCCCCCACCCAAGTCCTACTGAATAGCATTCCTGGTCTGGCTTTCTGACCTTTCAGGTAGACCTCTCATAGGTCACCACCCAGGGCAGTAGCATGAGCAGGTCAAATCTGGGATAGAGCTATTCATTTTCCCTGGGCACCAGGGCCCTCAGATAGACAGCTAAGGGAAGTATTTATGTTCAAAGATATTTCAGAATTACCTAATGATCTGGCTTTTCTTCTGCCTTGTCCCTGGTTTCATTACTGGGACATAATGGACTTGAAAAAAGCCCAAGGCTTAAAGTTCCCCAGAAAAGTCCATTGGTCCAACCCTGGTAATGATGCGACCTTGGTTACCCTTACAGGTTGACTTATTTGGTTATTATTGTTGTTAGGATGTCCTGTTAGGTTCACCAGCCCCCATAGCCTATGCCTTGTCATTGTATCTGCCTTTGTTAAAAAAAGTATCATGCTGACAGAAACCACATGCCTTTTGTCTTGGATTATACCTGTGGGTTCCCATTTCCTCTTTACTAATTATTTTATCCTTCCCATAAGTATTTTGTATTAACTCTGATATATTTGAGATGTTTTTCTGTAATTTTGTAAATTACCACATTGTGGGTATTGATATCTGTAACATTTCTGTAAGTGGCCTATAAGATTAATATGATGCCATCCCTGAAAACACAGTCTTCTCTCCCACTGCCACTTCCTCCCGAATGAATAACTGTTAATACTCTAAAGGATGTGCTGTACTAATTTTCATACACACACATATATAAAATAAATATATACATATTTATAAAATTTATATATATTTGTATAATAATTGAAATGAACAATATATACATAAATTTTATATGTTATATATAAAGAAAACATATATACATACATACTGGAAATACATATTACATATATATATTATATATGAATACATATAAATTTTGTATACAAATATATAAATTGTATGTTATTATTATTCCATAACAAGTTCCTGCTTTTGTGTTCCTTGTTCCATCACCAGCATTGCCACATAGAATGTAACTGGTGATCTTTGTCTAATAATACATGTGGTTGGTTCTGTCTCATTTGGATTCATAGTTGATCTTTATTCCATAGGATGATTTACTATAATTGGGCGACTTTTCCAATAAGATACGTTCACGTTGGCTTCAATTATTTTTCATTGTCAACAACTCTGACCTGGACATACTTGTATATTTATTCTTAAGTGTCTTAGGTAGATAGTTGTTCTTAATAATTGTTTTCTAAAAATATAATACTGAATCACCCTAAGTGTATATTTAATATTTTGATGAAATAGCAAAAATTTATGTTCCAAAATTGACTCAACAATTTGTAAACATTCAGACCCATCCAATCCCCATCTTTGCATGGATGGTTAACATTTAGTTTATCGTGGAAGTCAAGTGTCTGGTCATGGGATGCCAATATAGACATGGCCATAGTGGTGTCCACACTTGGAGAAAACCAGTTTCTGTCTTCCTGCCACACCTGGGTGGTGTGCACCACACTGCACCAAGCACCACTCTAAAGGTCACTCCCAGTGGTAATCAGCCTTGTCCTGAGGCTGGACACCAGAGAGGGTCAGGAGAGTTTTGCCCCCAAGGAGTTAACCTGAGAACTTGATGGGGGTCCAACAGTGTTTATTGCTTGTATCGTAAATCAATGTCCTGGAGACACGGCCAGGTTTCTGCTGGAACCAGTATGGATGGTGAGCATTGGTGACTGCTCCAGTGCCGAGGCACAGGTGAGAGTGACTGTCCCTCCTGGGGACACAGTGAGTGAGGGTCCCTGAGTCACCACAGCATGAGAACTAATTGGTCCTTGAAATGAACAGACACATGTTAGGAATGAAGAGTAAAGGCAGAGGGACTCCTCCAATGGCTGCCTTTAGAAATCTCCATGAACCTGGTCAATGGGTAAGGAGGGGGAGAAGGAGGTGAGAAGTCCAGGTCATGGTGTGGACTTCCCAAAGTTACCCTGCCCTTACAGCTGGTGCTGGTATCTGGGATGTGTCCTTTGTCTCCTCCTCAGTTCCCAGGGTGAAGCTGTGTTCTGTGGTGCGTTATGTAAATATGAGCCCACAAGGCCACTTGATACCGGATCTTCAGCCCAGCTTGTAGCTTCCCTCTCAAGAAGAGGTCTGGGGAGGCCAAGAGCTCTGAGCTTGTCCCTTCTGAAGAAGCAGCTGCTGTCACCTCTTTGGGGTCAACTAGACCATGTGCAGGGCCCAGTCAGCTGGAACCATTGCAGTTGCTTCAGCCTAGCCCTCTCTGAGCTGGTGCACAGTGCCCCCTGATGACACCCTAAGGAGACTCTTCACAGTGGTGGGAATTATGCAGAGGGGATGTAGGCCCTTTGTCCTTTCAACAAACAAAGAAGTAACCAAAAGTGTTACCTGTTCATGAGCTTGATCAGTGAGGTTTCTTTATCAAATTCATCTATTGTATTCTGCAGTTCTATAATTTCCACCTGGTGTGTTCTGATGACTTCTATCTTTTCCATTTGTTCCATGAGTGTTTGTAGTTGCTCATCAGATGGATTTTACGGTTATTGCCTAAAAATATCTATCCAGTAATTTCAGCAACCGAGTCACCCTAATGTTAGTGGCAGTAAATTCTTCTTCCTCATCCAAGGTTAGATTTTCCTGCTTCTTGACATGACAAATGATCTTTTTTCCTGGATCCTGGATAGTTGGGGCAATATGATGTGAACTGTTGGCTCCCCAGTTACCTTCCTTCATTCAATCCTCCCATCGAGGTGAGCAGGATGTCAGGGGTTGTATGTCAGCTTCCTCATGCCCCCAGGGAAAGTGAAGTTCTCAATCCCACTGGTCGGTGCTGCTGACTCCCTGTTGGGGAAAATGGGGCAAAATTGTGACCTACTAGTTCCCAACTGGTGGGGGAGTTGAGCATGCTCCCTGCTGGGCCCTGCCGAACCCAGAATGGGACACACAGGACTGAATGGAGTTGCTTCACTGCAGGGAATGGTCATTTGGGTCCCCATTAGGCTCTCTAATCCCTGACACCAGAGGACGGTGAGTCAAGTGTACGGCCAGCTCCCCTGTGTTCAACCCCCTTATTCAATGTGTTAATATCAGGCAAGAGCACAAGCTCAGCTCCTCACAGGCCCCATGGTCACCATCAGAAGTACAGGGGTGCAGACTAGCTCTGCCATTGCCTCTCCCCCCTGAAGGATGGGCTTGAAGTAGGCTCCCTCAGGCCAGCTAAACTCAAGTGTGGGCAGAACTGGAGACTAACTAGCCCAATGGCCCCTCCTTCCCCAGGCCTGTTGATGCTCCCATGGGATGGAGGCTCAATTCTCCACTGAAACCAGTGACACCACCCCACATGGACAATTGGATAATGATTTCTTTGTGCCAGGAGGGGATGAGCAACAGGTCTCTGCTCAGTAGTGCTGAGAGCCCTGCGTTAGGGCACAGTTTGGGAATTCATTAGTGTGTGCAGGTAAGTGATGGACAGGTTTATCAAAGATATTTTCAGGCTCAGGCCAACTTTTCTCCAGATCCTCTGATCGCGAGTAGTAGCATTTTTGGAATTCTGGTGTTCTTTGTTTCATTTCTCCAAATCTGGGCTTCTGAGTGATTGTTGGTTCAAGTCTCCTACAACACCTTGGCTTTCATGGTGGGGAGTTAACAGAAGGGAAGGAGCCAAGGAATTCACTGCTGTGTTTTCCTTGGCTGTTGAGGTTTGTGGGAAATCTTCCTTATCCTTTCTCCCTCCTGGAGTCTTCCTGCACATGTTTGTTGTACTGTGTCTATGGTGTTTCATTGGTAAGAGAGAGGGCTGGATAAATGGGAATGCTTTCTACTGGCCCAAACTGGGGATCATCGTGGTGCCTTCTCTGATGGTTTCCTCCACTGCCAGGATGGTGGAGATCCTGCTTAGCTCATGCTATGGAGGGGATTTATTGTGATCCCCAAGCTATTTAAATAAAAGACAGGAATTTAGATTACTCTGTTAATACTTTTCTTTACAGAACAATGAAAAGAAAATATAGTTACTGACGAAGGACTGGCTGTGAAAATTTTTAGAGTGAGGCCTGGTGCCCAGTACAACATATAAATTAACTTTGAGGTTTGTAAACACGGAGAAGGGATCAGGATATATTTTTATTTGTATTTTTGTTCTTTTATTTTTATGTACTTCTGTGTTAAAACTCTGTAACAATTGTATATGTACAGAAAAAATGCAAATGTAGTACAAAAATCACTCATATCCCTTTGTCTCAGATTATTCTAATGCTAACACCTTGCATAACTACAGTATTTTATAAAAACAATGGGCGCCTGGGTGGCTCAGTGGGTTAAAGCCTCTGTCTTCAGCTCAGGTCATGATCCCAGGGTCCTGGGATCGAGTCCCACATCAGGCTCTCTGCTCAGCGGGGAGCCTGCTTCTCCTTCTCTCTCTCTCTGCCTGCCTCTCTCTCTACTTGTGATCTCTCTGTCAAATAAATAAACAAAATCTTTAAAAAAAAAAAAGAACAAGAGCTGAACAGAGGTCCACTGATATTAATGAAACCACAGACTTTAGGTGTATTTCACAGTTTTTTTTTTCCCACTAATATCTTTCTTTCATTCTGGGATCCAGGTGAAATAATACATTGCATTTATTCATCATGATATACCAATATTCTATAATGTGTGGTTTTTTCAGTCTTCCTTCATTCTTCTTGGCTTTGGGTATTTTGAAGACTACTAGTGTGAGAATTTTTAGAATGTCTCAGAATGTGGGTTGTCTGATGTCCACTCATGATTTTATTAAGGTTGTGGATTTTGGGGAAGAATAACAAAGAGGCGAACTGAGTGTTTTTATCAAGAAAGGACGCTGTATTTTGGCAAATGCTTTTTCTGCATCAATTGTTAGGATATATGGTTCTTGTCCTTTCTTTTATTAATGTGGTATATCACTTGATTGATTTGCAGGTGCTGAACCATTTCTGAAGCCCAGAAATTAATACCACGTTCCATGGTGAATGATCATTTTACTGTACTGTTGGATCCAATTAGCCAGTATCATGTTTAGAATTTATGCATCCAAGTTCTTCAGGCATATTGGTCAACAATTCTCCTTTTTAGTCGGTTTTTTGACTGGTTTTGTGATCTAGGTAATGCTGGCCTCATAGACTTTGGAAGATTCCCTTTTGTTTCTGTTTTTGGAACAATTTCAGAAGAATAGGTGTTAATTATTCTTTAAATGTTTGTAGAATTTTCCTGTGAAGCTTTCCATCCCTGGACTTTTGTTTGTTGGGAGGTTTTTGATTAGTGAGTCAATTTATTCCCTGCTTATGGGACTGTTCCTATTTTTCTATTACTTCCTGTTTCACTTCTTCTTTAGTTTATATGTTTCTAGGAATTTATCCATTTCTTCCACATTACCTAATGTGTTAGTATATACTTTCTTGTAATATTCTTTTATTATGGTTTGTATTTCTGAGGTGCTGGCTGTGATCTCTCCTCTTTCTTGTATGATTTTATTTATTCAGGCCCTTTATCTCCTCTCTCATTGGATATGTCTGGCCTGGGGTTTAATCAATTCTGTTAATTATTTCATAGAACCAGGTCCATGTTGGATGAGGCATGATCTGGCTGCAAACTCTGTCACCCCATTGACTGTCACGGTTGACTCATCTGATCTGGCTAGCAAAGCAGGTGTCCCCTTCCTCCCTCACCACTCCATGTGTGTCCCTCCCGATGCTGCACTCTATGTCAAGGAAGATGACCCTCCGCAACAGAGGAGAGGACCTTTCTTAGGTCAAGGGTATATGAGTAACTGAACTCCTCTGCTAGAACCTCCAAACAAGCTCTCAAGGTTTATTTGTAGGAGAATGGAGGGTAGTCAAGCTTCCAAGGCTCTGGACATATACAAATGAGGTGATGCCCATGGCATTCTGCCTTTCTTTTGACAGTAAAATCTTAAATATTAAAAAAAAAGAACTAGGTCCATGTTTCATTGATCTGTTCTTATTTTTTTAAATTTCTATATCTTGATTTCCATTCTAAACTTTATTATTTCCCTATTCCTCTTCAATTTAGGCTTTATTTTCTTGTCTTTTTCAAGGCTCTTTAGGTATAATTTCAGGTTGTGTGTATGAGACATTTC
>ML107131.1:15336-34456 GCA_003697995.1 Taxidea taxus jeffersonii | reverse complement strand
ATTCTAAAAGAGACATCTTGCAAGAGATTTATAAGCCAAACTTCCTCAGCCCCATCTAACTCATTCCATTCTTCTCCCATTGCATGACAGGACAGAGAAGCAGGTGAGAGGTATCAGGAAAGAAGATTCATTGGTTTACAACCTTCACACGTTTATCTGGAGAGTTTCTGATCTTTTCTTCCATGGTGGCCTTTGATAATACCTGTGGGCAGTGACAGCTCTCTGACACCCCATCCCATCCATCAGGATTCCATTTGCTTGGGGATAGAAAAAAACAGGTATTCCTCACCCTTTCCACACACACCCTTGATCCCAGGGACAACTATAACTCAAGGTCAGGAGGTGTTTATGCGTAAGAGAAGAAAGCGTAACTCGGTTCGATGGGAAGATGAAAAACAAAGGAAAGCCACTATATGCTATGTAAATGATTGGTTGTCTGAAGCTGCTCTGTGCTGAAACGCCCTGGAAGGACCTTGATAAAGTTGTAATCATTATCAGGCCTCTGTGTGATTATTCAGATCTGTGCCTTCTTCATTTAAGAATTCAAATTCAAGAGTGAAAGGTTGATACAGAACGCATATTAACCACATTTGTTTGAACTGAAAAACAGTAGCAGACTTTTATGATAGAAAGTCAGTCTGGGTGCATCTGGGTGGATCAGTTGGTTGAGGGTCCAACTCTCCATTTCTGCTGGGGTCATGATCTCGGGGTCATGGGGTCAGCCCGCACAGGGCTCCATGGCCTGTGGGGAGTCTGCTTAAGATTCTATCTCTCTTGAGGCGCCTGTGTGGCTTAGTCAGTTAAGTATCTGCCTTCTGCTCAGGTCATGATCCCAGGGCCCTGGGATCAAATCCCACTTCGAGGTCCCTGCTCAGCAGGAAGACACCAGACAACAAAGACAGTGATCCCTGAAAGACAAGAAATAGATGAGATGAGCCCTATGATTGCCTTAGCTTATTGCTGAAGAGAGTTTCCAGGACGAATTGCAGGGAGGGAGAACATAGGCAGGGCCTATGAACACAGGCTCCCTGGACTGAGGAGATAGCTCAGAGTTTATGGCAATCCAAACACTGTGCTCACAAGAGTGTTGGTGAGAAAAAAGGTGCATAGAGAGAGAATTTTGGAAAGGGCCCCCCTTGCGTATTCAGCAGAGCACTACTCATCATGGAAATGTTAGGAAATTACTTGAGACTAAGGAAAGAATCATCCAAAATAATTAGAGGGAACAGTAGCCAATATTCATAGAGGACTGGAATAGTGTCTGTTCCCATCAATCAGACTGGAAAACCTCATAATTTTATGAAGCATTGGTTGGAGTTCTTAGAAGGGTCTTGCCTTAGCAATGGGGACACATTAGCCCCAGTTTATTTATTTCTTTTTTCTTTTTTATTAACCCTAATTGTTCATCCCATTTAATAAATTTTAAAGGCAGAATTTATTAAATTTTATTAAATTTTAAAACCTGAAGGGATCAAAGTATTTCTAGGTAATGTAACTACATCTCAGAACAAACCTCAAGAATGTTTACAGAAGGGGTGCCTGGGTGGCTCAGTGGGTTAAAGCCTCTGCCTTAGGCTCTGGTCGTGATCCCAGGGTCCTGGGATCAAGCCCCGCATTGGGCTCTCTGCTCAGCAGGGAGCCTGCTTCCCTTCCTTTCTCTCTGCCTGCCTCTCTGTCAAATAAATAAATAAGTAAACAGATCTCTGTCTGTTAAATAAATAAATAAAATCTTTTTTTTTAAAAGTTTACAAAAATACAAAAATAACCAGCATGCGAAAACACAAAATTTACAGTGCCTGAGGTCTAATAAAACATTAGCAGTCGTACAAATAAGCAGAAAAATGTGAACCATAGTGAGGAGGAAAACCAATTGACACCAACCCAGAATTGACACTGATGTGAGAACTAGCAAAGACATTATTATAGCTGTATTCCATATGTTCGTATAGCTAAGTAGAGACTTGGAAGATATTTTCAAAAATACGCAAGCTGAACTTCCAGAGATGGAAACGAATGAATGAGATGAAAAGTCACTGGATGGAATTAACAATAACAGTTTAGACACTGCAAAAAAAAAAAAAAGATGAGTGAACTTGAAGACATGACACTAGAAACTATCTAAAAGGAAACACCAAAAGAAAAGAATTTTAGAAATGAATAAAGAAGTACACAATACATAATAGATAGAAAGTTGGTCTTTTAAAATATTTAAAATTGGGGAAAATGCAGGCATCAACTAAAAATGGGTGAGAGGGCATGCTGTTTTTGTTTAATTATTTGGGAAGGTATATGAACCAAAAAAGAGATGATTTTGAAAATGCTACTCCAGATTCCATCTTCCTTCCCTGTTTGCATATGACTTTGCTCCTGTGATCATCCCCTCTCCCCCTGAAGCATCCTTTTCTTCCTCTCTGCTAGCTCATTCCCCTTAGTACATGTATCCACTAGTAGCTGCATCTTGGGGAAAACCCTTCTTTGACCCCCACAACCCAGCACCACAGTGACTGCCCAGTTGCTCTACTCCATTCACAAAGTTTCTAATATCTGCATCTGCCATCCCAACTTCCTCATCTCTCATGTACCCTTTAACCCACTCCAATGTGGCTTCCTCTCAGACCCACCTCTCCACCAGAATTCCTTTTGCTGTATTTGCCAGTGACTTCTTTACCACTTATTCACTATAGTTTACCACTCCCTCCTTTAGTAGTTTACCACTTCCTGCTCCTTGGCTTCTAAAATACCACCCTTTTTTGTTGTCTTCTCACCGTCCTGGCACCTCTTTATCAGGTTTTTTTGGCTGGTAGCTTTTCACTGCAACTCCTAAATGCTACTATCCCTATCCTTGGCTCTCTGTAGACTCTGTACACTCCTTCCCTTGGTGATCTCATCCAATATCTCAGCTTTTTTTTTTTTTTAAATACATCCACATACACCCATGACTCCCAAGAGTAGATCTCTAACCCAGACTCCCCTCTGGGCTTGAAGCCTGTATTTCAAACTGTCTACTTGACAGCTCCACTTGAATGTCTGAGAGGCATTTCAAGTTAAGTTCAAAACTAAGCTCCCAATCTCCCAGCAACACAAAATAGTGACTCTATCCACACAGTTATTCAAGCCTGAGAATTCTCCTTAAGACTTCCTTCTCGGGGCACTTGGGGGCTCAGCATTCAACTCTGGGTTTCGGCTGGGGTTGTGATCTCAGGGATCCCAGTTGTGGGATCAAGTCCCACTTTGGCTTTGGTCTCCATGCTCGGCAGGAGTCTGTTCAGAGATTCTCTTCCTTTGCCCCTCCCCTCATTTGTGCTCTCTCTCTCTCTTTCTCTAAAATAAATAATCTTTGAGAGGCACCTGGATGGCTCAGTCAATTAAGTGTTTGCCTTCAGCTCCTGGGGTCCTGGGATAGAGTCCCACATCAGGCTTCCTATTCAGCAGGGAGCCTGCTTCTCCCTCTCCTTCTACCCCTCACCTTTCTTGTGCTCACTTGTGCTTGCTCGTGCTTGCCTATGCTCTTTCTTTCAAGTAAGCAAATAAATAAATAAACCTTAAATATCTTTTGAAAAAATCCCTTTCCCTTCTTCCCACATGCAGTCCAACACCGAGTCCTGAGATTCTATGTCCAAAAGCTGTCTTAAATGTGTCTACTTCTCTTCCACCCTTGTGGTGTCTAAATGGGGTATCTGTCCAATTGGAAGGCAGCCTACAGAATGTAGGGCAATAATCAGGTAGAAGTCGATGGCATAGGCAGTGAAAGGATTCGCCTGAGGCAAAACAAAAGAGATAGACATTTATTGAATATGCCACAAGGGAGCCACGGGGAGGACAGCAGAGGAGAGGTTGTCTGCCAGGAGAGAGTGGGTGGGAGCTGTTTTTAAAGAAGAAAGGTGAGGATGGTTTGGGACTATGGAATCTTCCCATTTTTGGTAACTGTGCCTAGCTGTAGTAGCCCATTGGTCAGTTAGGACCTATGGAGATTTTGAGGTGGGTAGCCTGATGGCCCGTCTGTATTCAACCAGGTGTTGCTGTGGGCTCTTCCTGCATTCCATCGTTACAGCCTGTTTGCCTCAAAGTGGCCTCTGCACTCTATTACCAGTACCTTCATGGCCAAGCCACTATCATCTCTCATGTGAATGATTGCAGCAGCCTCCCAACTATCTCTATAGTTTTGCCCTTACCCCCTTCAATCCTTTCTCCATGAAGTAGTCACAATGAGCTTTTAAAAAATAAATTGAATAACATTCTCCTGCTCTAGTACTTCAATGACTTTCCATTACTCTTAAGATAAAAATCTAATCTTGGGGCGCCTGGGTGGCTCAGTCGTTGGGCATCTGCGTTCAGCTCAGGTCATGATCCCAGGATCCTGGGAACGAGCCCCTCATCAGGCTCCCTGCTCAACAGGAAGCCTGCTTCTCTCTTTCCCACTCCCTCTTCTTGTGTGTGTTCTCTCTCTCTCTCCCGCTGTCTCTGTCCAATAAATAAATAAAATCTTTTTTTTAAAAAAGGTAAAATCTAATCTCTTCACCTTTGGTTGCAAAGCTTGCCATTTGACTTCTTATTTCTCCAGCTTTATCTGTAATGTTTTCCTCCCATCTTTCATTCCCAGCTAGTCATTCCTGCTTTGCGACTTCACATTTTTCCTCCTTCCCCACTGTTCATCTGATTAACTCCACTCACCCTTTGTTTTAAGAATTTTATTTATTTGAGAGAGAGTGAGGGTACAAGCAGGGGTGAGGGGCAGAGGGAGAGGGAAGCAGACTCCCCACTGAGCAGGGAGCCCCATGCAGGGCTTGATCCCAGGACCCTGGGATCATGATCTTAATGAAAGGCAGACACTTAACCAACTGAGCCACTCAGGCGCCCCGGACTCTCATTCATCTTTCATTAATCAAACATCTCCTTAGATGTCTTCCCTGACTATCCAATTTCAACTGTTTTCCCAATTTTCTCTCTCATAGCACATTGTGCTTTTCCTTCATAGTTTTACTACAGTTGGTAAATATACATTTATCTGAGGTTTTTTTCCCCACTTAATTGAGATGTAACTAGTAAGTTTGTGTGTGTGTGTTTTAAAAGATTTTATTTATTTATTTGACAGACAGAGATCACAAGTAGGCAGAGAGGCAGGCAGAGAGTAGGGAGGGGGATGCAAGTTCCCCGCTGAGCAGAGAGCCCAATGCAGGACGCTGGGATCATGACCTGAGCCGAAGGCAGAGGCTTTAACCCACTGAGCCACCCAGGCACCCCAGTTTGTGTGGTTTTTGTTTCCATTTTCTAGATTGTAAACTCCAGGAGGGCAAAGACAAAGTCAGTCTGGATATTTGTTACTCCGCCCTCATCTGTCCTCTTAGAAGAATGGTCTGGCACACAGCAGGTGCTCATTAAATATTTACTGAGTGAAATGAATGAGTGCTTTAAGTGCTTGAAAACCCTTACCTGTTCTCTACTAGTAGCTCTGAATCTCTGCTTAAAATCTGGATAAGTTTGGGGACAAGTGGCTGGTTCAGTTGGTAGAGCCTGGGACTCTTGATCTCCCAGTTGTGAGTCCAAGCTCCTTGTTGGTCATAGATCTTGCATTAAAAAAAAAAAAAAAAAAATCTGGGTAAGTGTTATTAAAGTTAGGACTGGGGTGCCTGGGTGGCTCAGTCACTTAAGCCCCCCACTCTGGGTTTTGGTCCAGGTCATGATCTCAGGGTTGTGGCATCAAGTACCGCCTGGGGCTCCCCACCAGTGTGGAGTCCACTGGAGATTCCAGGTCCCTCTCCCTCTTCCCCAATCACATGCTCTCTCTCTCAAATAAGTAAATAAATCTTTAAAGTTAGGACTGAGGGTAGGTGAGGTGGGGATTTCCGCCCACAGACCCTTTTTAAACCTCACCCCACCCGCTACTCTCCACCCTGCCCATCCAAATACTCCTACGCTCTTGCCAATCAAGCACCATGCAAATTCCCTATCATGGACCAAATAAAGAGGATTGTGACATAGACTCTAACAGTGATCGCGTTTGTGTCTCAAGCCCGGAATATGACGCTGGCGGCTCACAGCTCCTTTCAGGCAGGCAAAGTGCACCACTCCCCTCCCCTGCCCAGACCTGGGGCCTCTGACACCCAAAGCCTACAAGCTCCTGCTGTTGCCTCAGTTCTGACCTGCCGTACAGCATGGCAGCTCCTAAAGGCGTGGCCCCCAGCACGGCTAGCCGTACAACATGGCCGCCTACAGAGCGCGAACCGCGCCCCCTCCGGCCCAACCACCGGAAGTTTCCATTTGAAAGCCCGGCGGCAGACCTGGTTGCTGGTGCGGCAGTTACCGAGGAGCATCCTTTGAATCAGGGCAACGAGGGCTGCGGGCAGGAGCTGCAGGAGCCTGGGTTCGACTCTCCTGGGGCGAGGAATGGGGCTAGATGTGGGACGGGCGGAATGGTCTGGGAATTTTCTTTCTCCGGACTTCTTCCCCGGGCCGGGACAGGCCAGGTCGCGCTCTCCGGGGGCCCTCCACCTACTCCAGCCCCCAAACCCATCACAGGGTAACGTTCACCTTGCATCTTCCAGACCTCAGCTGCGCCGCCTCGTTACGATGACCAGCGTGGTTAAGACAGTATACACCCTGCAGCCCTCCGCTGTGCAGAGCGGCGGCCTGCCGGCAGGTGGGTATCCACACCGCCGTGCGGACCACCGGGGTGGTCAGGCGGAGGAGTACGAGGGAACAGACCAGTGGCCAGGAAAGGGGGGCGCGGGCAGGGAAAGGGCAGTTCATCAGCTCTGACAACCTGCTACCTCCGCTAGAACTGGGCTGTCTAGGTTTATGACGGGAGTTGGAACAAGGGCCCTGTGGTAGGATTTAGACATGCCCTCCCCCATTCCACTTCTCAAACCTAATCGTGCTGCATTTACCAATTAGATTTAAGTTGCTGATTGTTTCACAGTATTATTTCCTCAAGCTAGGAATCCCCCCCCCTTTTTTAAGATTTTATTTATTTATTTATTTGACAGCGAGCGTGCACAAGCCCGGGAGAGGGAGAAGCAAGCTCTCCATTGAGTAGGGGAGCCAGATGCAAGGCTTAATCCCAGCACCCTGGGATTGTGACCTGAGCGGAAGTTAGACACTTAACCGACTGAGCCACCCCAGCGCCCCAGGAATCCCTTTTTAAACAGTGCCAGTTTGATTTCCAGGTCTGGGCTACCTGGAGGGACTAGGTTTGTTGTCAGGGAGAAGGGAAGAGAGTCATTTGAGAAGCGTGATTCTTGGAGGCACCAGGGTTCGCACCTAGTCTCGTTCACATTTGTTTCTGCACTGTGTCATTTATACAGTAAATTGTCAATCAATTTTTCGGTGAAGTGAGAGAGAGGGGCCAAGCCCAGCCAGAGTTTTCCATAACCTTGGGAGAAGAAATTGGAT
Source organism: Taxidea taxus jeffersonii (assembly GCA_003697995.1). Classification (NCBI taxonomy): domain Eukaryota; kingdom Metazoa; phylum Chordata; class Mammalia; order Carnivora; family Mustelidae; genus Taxidea; species Taxidea taxus. The sequence goes on along the minus strand of ML107131.1, from coordinate 27,067 downwards.
TAAAAACAATTTTTGATTGCTTTGCCATCTTGCTTTGTGTTGCTGGGCTTGTGGTTGAAAGTCATGTAGGCTCTTGAGCTCCTTAATCTCAAGAGCAGGGCACAAAATAAGCTTCAAACATCAGAACCTGTGGGGGGAGATTTGGAAGTAGCCATTTAAGACGCCTCCCAGGGTACTCTGTGCAGCTGGTAGATGAGGAGTAGAGGATTGATCTGTAAATAAAAATAAAAAGCCTTTCAAAGCCTTAAAGGTTTTTTTTGTTTTACCTGGCCTCTGAACACCTAAATGGTAATCTGGCATCAGCAGGACCTAGGAGTTATTGGGGGGGTAGGGGGGAGCATGCCTCTGCAACAGCCTTTGCTTTGGAGAGCAGTGCCCTCTCCTTGAGTGGAGACTGGCTTTCCCCAGCCAAGTTGGAAGGTTTTTTTGTTTTTTTTGTTTTTATTTACTTGATAGACAGAGATCACAAGTAGGCAGAGAAGCAGGCAGAGAGAGAGAGAGGAGGAAGCAGGCTCCCCGCCGAGCAGAGAGCCCGATTCGGGGCTAGATCCCAGGACCCTGAGATCATGACCTGAGCCGAAGGCAGAGGCTCAACCCACTGAGCCACCCAGGTGCCCCCAAGTTGGAAGTTTTTAATCTCAGCTTTCTATCCCTGTCCCAGCTTTATGATCATCTATAACCTCAACAGTTTAACATTTTAAGGCTATCTCCTACATTTTTTGCCTACCTAATATACACATGTAAAAAAGAACCCAAAGTTAGAAAATATTATGCCGTAAAGAACAAGTCTCTTTTCCTTCCTTGACCAGCCATCCAATTCCCCTCCTTAGCATCTCTCATTTTTTTTAAAGATTTTATTTATTTATTTATTTATTTATTTGACAGAGAGATCACAAGTAGGCAGAGAGGCAGGCAGAGAGAGAGGAGGAAGCAGGCTCCCAGAGAGCCTGATGCGGGGCTTGATCCCAGGACCCTGGGATCATGACTGGAGCCGAGGGCAGAGGCTTTAACCCACTGAGCCACGCAGGCACCCCGCATCTCTCATTTTTTAAAAAAAGATTTTATGTATTTATTTGAGAGAGGGCGGGGAGGGAGAAGCAGACTCCTTGCTGAGCTGGAGAGCCTGCTGCAGGGCTCAATCCGGTAACCCCGGGATCTTGACCTGAGCCAAAGGCAAGCACTTAGCCAACTGAGCCACCAGGTGCCCCACGTCTCTCATTTCAAGAAGATAGTCTTTGTTAAGTCCTGCTAAATTTTTTCTACAATGCAGTCCTTAGGCTCTAGCAAATACAGATTATTAGAATTGATTCCAGTCAGCGAAGAGTGGTCATTTTGATCAATTTATTAACACCTTTTCACCTAGGGGTAGATGTGTTCCTGTGTATAACTTAACTAGTACTCAGAAGAGGAGGTAAATATGTTCCTCCAAGGTTACCTTTTACTTCAGAGACCTGGCGTGCCTGGCTGGCTCACTTGATAAAGCATATGACTCTTGAACTTGGGCTTGTGAGTTCAAGCCCCACATAGGGCATGGAGCCTACTTTAAAAAATAAATAAAAACGGATAAAAGGATAAAAACAACTATGCAACAGTTAAAGGAGAACTTCGAAGCAGCTTGAGTGTAGCCTCAGGAGAGCAGGCACAGAGCGGAGGAGTTTCGCAAGGTGTTTGGGTTCCACTTGTCCTGGAGGAAGGTTCCAGCTGTGTATCAGCTCTGCTCATACAGCCACACAACCCCTCTTCGCTTGGATCAACATCCACTTTCATGCCTGTACCCCGTTCAGTTTGGCCGTTCAGTTTGCCAGATCATCAGGCTTTTGGCTATCCTCAAGTATATTGCACTATCACCTTCCAAGGATTTTGGTTTCCATCCCCAGTTAGTCTAGAAGTGTATTCTTCTGAATTAGTCCTTGCAAACTGAAATGGGCCAGAAAATACAGGGTGCTGACAGCCTGGAACGGAGCTGACATAGAGTTTCCTCGGTTGGGTCACGACGCTTGAGGTCTCAGCAGCTTGTCTTCCTTTGCAGACACACAAACTCGAGCCACTTCTAAGAGCCTGCTACCTGTTAAGTCCAAGGAAGTGGATGCTTCCAGGCTTCATTCAGGAGGTTCGGAGAACGATGTTATAAAAGTCACTAAACCAAGACGAGAGAACGGGTGAGAGTTGAATCATTGGTACCCTATGAGAACATCTTGCTAGAGGTTGCTCAGTATCAAGATTTAGAAAAGAGGGGTTTTGAGAGCACCAGGCAATCGGAGTCCATGGCCCCGAACAGCGGTGTGTCAGAACCATATGTGTTGAACGGTTCTGAGGAGGCCTAGCAAGGGTTAGGATAAGAGGTACTTTGTTTGCTCTGAGTGTGCAGATAGCTGGACCCTGGCCGAACGCCAGGCCTTAGTGGTTGTCGGGGTGTGTGGGGCTGCTTGTTAGCCCAGGTTGTTGGTCTGGAGTGTCATCCTGCCCTGGATAGTGTGCGTGTTTCCCTGTACTCAGTTCCCGCTTAAGCCAGCTTGACAGGATAAAGCCACACCACTCTGAGCAGGAGCAGGTCAGTCGGGCCATTGAGGTGGGCCAGGAGAGGAGCCCATTCCCTATTCATAAGCCTTTTCCTATAGTCTAGGCTCAAACAACAGCACACGGGCCCTCCGAGCTTCTCAAGGTGTTGGCATTGTATGTGGTCTGTTTTTTTCTTCAGAAAACCAGGCTCTTTGTTCTGCCTTGTTCACAACACACAGAACAGAACAGCAGTGCTACCATTCTCTGATTTCTTTTTTTTTTTTTTTTTTTTTTTTTTAAGTTTATTTGATAGAAAGAGAGCACAAGCAGGGGGAACAGCAGGCAGAAGGAGAGGGAGAAACAGACTCCCTGCTGAGCAGGGAGCTGGAGGCGGGACTCGATCCCAGGACCCTGGGATCATGACCTGAGGCTTAACCGTCTGAGCCACCCAGATGCCCTCTTTGTTACTTTTTTTAAGACTTTATTTATTTATTTGACAGACAGAGATCACAAGTAGGCAGAGAGGCAGGCAGAGAGAGAGGAGGAAGCAGGTTCCCCACTGAGCAGAGAGCCCGATTCGGGGCTAGATCCCAGGACCCTGGGATCATGACCTGAGCTGAAGGCAGAGGCTTTAACCCACTGAGCCACCCAGGTGCCCCTCTTTGTTACTTTTTAAATTGAGGTCTACTAATGCACAACACTGTATTAGTTTCATGTGTGCAACGTAATGGTTAGCTATTTGTATATATTGTAAAATGATCACCACAGTAAGAGGAGCGAACATCCTGATTTCTTTATTTTTGCTTCTCTAGGCAGGTAAAAGCTGCAGACCCTGCCACAAGGAAGAACGTCAGAAAGAGGTGAGCAGCAGGGTAAGCGAAAGTTGGCCACCATTTTAAGGTGGCGGCTCTCAGTCCTGGTTGTGCCTCAGAAATCACTCATAAGTTCATTTAGTGTGTGACAGCCTGGGTGCCACACCAGAAATCTGAGTGGAATTTTCAGGGGTGAGGCACAGCCCGGTTTGAGAACCACTGACGGGGCTAGGATCTGCGAGGCTCCCATCTTGAGAACCAGACAAGAGCTTTCTGGGTTCCATGCCAGGTTCACTGCTGATTGAACTTCAAAGCCACCTATAGCCCATGGATAGGTGGATGGGAGGGTGAGCCTTCGGGATACGAGGTACTGCATGTGGTTAGTGACTTTGAGATGGTGGTGGTAGAAATCCTAGGGAGAATCCATCTCTCTGTTTGAGGATAGCTTGTCTATTTTGCTTCTGAAGATAGAAATAATACAAGCTGGAAAATTGATAGAAGTAGGTTCTAATTCCAAATCTATTATTTGTGCATGTCTTGAAAGTTCTGAAAGTAGGGGCCCTGGCCGGTCCAGTTGGTAGAGTGTGTAACTCTTTCTTTTTAAATTTTTTAAAGGTTTATTTATTTTAGAGAGTACGTGCAAGCAAGATAGGGGCACAGGGAGAGGGAGAGAGAATCTCAAGCATGTTTGACTCCTCACTGAGCGTGGAGCCCTGATGTGGGGCTCGATCTCATGACCCTGAGCCAAAATCAAGAGTCAGGCACTCAAATGACTGAGCCACTCAGATGCCCCAAGCATGCAACTCTTAATCTTGGGGCTGTAAGTTCAAGACCCACTTTGGGTGTAGAGATGACTTAAAAAATAATTTTTTTTAAAGTTCTGGAGATAAAGAACTACTCAAGAAGGACTCTGAGGGCCCTGAAAGAAGTGATGATGATGATGGCTATTGTTTATTGTTTACTATGTGTTGGCTATTGTTTATTATTTACTATTATTTACTATGTTACCTGTGCTAAGAATTCTACATGTGTTCTCTCTCTTATTTTTCACAGTAATAGAATTATGAGTTGTGGGTATTATCCTAATTCTGGAAATGAGGAAACAAAGCCTCAAGAGAGGTTATGTAACTTAATGAGGGTCATATGCCGCTATATAATGAAGCCAAGAGTTGAACCCCTGTTTGGATGGTTCTGTAGCCCATTTTATACCTCCACTTCTTCATCTAAGCACAAATTATCATTACAGCTACAAACCACTGAGTAAGCAGAAATCAGAGGAGGAGCTCAAGGATAAGAACCAGCTCTTAGAGGCCGTCAACAAGCAGCTGCATCAGAAGTTGACTGAAACTCAGGTAAGAGACCCCCACTGGACCTCTGTCATCACCACACTAGGCAATGGATGGCCTCTGGAGGGATGGCCCTGGGACAGAAGAAGCTTGTCATGCCCAGGGACCCAAGTGGAGGAAGAAAGAGGCCAGGCTTTTGCTGTGCGGGTATCAGAGCAGGGACAGGAAAGTACCCCCCCACCCTGTAAAGGGGAACAGACCTGTTCTGTCTGTATGGCACCTTCATAGGGAGAACTGAAGGACCTGACCCAAAAGGTGGAGCTGCTGGAGAAGTTTCAGGACAACTGTTTGGCAATTTTGGAGAGCAAGGGCCTCAACCCAGGTAAAAGACAGTGCACGGTTGCCTTCAGAGGAGTCAGTGTATATGCCCCTTCCTGAGGCGGGGGGGCGGGGGGGGTGTTGTGGACTGTCTGTCAAGAGTCCCAGCATAGCATCAGCTGGCCCATTCAGTTCGGGGTGCTTAGCAAAGCAAGAAAGATTGGGAGGATCTTTTCTTTCCTTTTTTTTTTTTTTTGTTAATATTTTTTTATTTTTAAGTAATCTCTACACCCAACGTGGGGTTTGAACTCTGCAAGCCCGAGACCAAGAGTCACAGGCTCTGCAGCCTGAGCCAGCCAGATGCTCTGAGGAGCTTTTCCTTGTTCCCTTGTGGTTGTGGACAGAGGACTGTCTCCTATCTGAACACTTTCATGCCATTCATTTGGTGCCAACAAATATGACCTTGCAAATAGACCAGAAGTATTTTCTTTTATTCAAGGTAGATAGCAAAGTAACTTTCGCAGGTGGGAAAAGACAGAGGTGTGATACTCTATCAAGGGCTCCCAAACCTGGCTCATCAGCAGAATCGCAATGGTTAAATGGGATTTCGGGTCTGACCCTGCCCCTAGAGAGTGGAGTCTGCAGCAAGAAGGAGAGTGGAAGCAGGAATTGCCCAAGGACTGTACAAGAGCTTCAGACTGAGTTGAGGAGCCTTAGAATACCCAGTGAAGGGGCCCAGGCTTCTCTGAATTCAGGAACACTAATGCTGCTGATTAACATGTGCATTTTAGGATATATCCTTTATAGTTACCATATGTTTTTGTATTATTTTAATTTATAATGCATATGTACTCCTTTTACCAAAAATAATAATTTTTAAGCCCAAATGCTTTATTTTTTTTTAAGATTTTATTTATTTATTTATTTGACAGAGAGCAAGAGAGGGAACACAAGCGAGTCAAAGAGGGAGAAGCAGGCTTCCCGCTGAACAGGGAGCCCGAAGCAGGGCTCAATCCCAGGACTCTGGGACGGTGACCTGAGCCGAAGGCAGACATTTAACAACTGAGCCACCCTGGCATCCCGAGCCCCAAAAGCTTTAAAAAACAGTTTTTTGTGGGGCACATGTGTGGCTCAGTTGGTTAAGTGTTGGACTCTTGATTTCAGCTCAGGTCATGATCTCAGGGTGGTGGGATCTGGCCCTCTGTCAGGCTCTCAGGGAGCCTGCTTGAGATTCTCTCTCTCCCTCTGCCCCTCACCTCATTCCACACTCACGGGTACACTCTCTCCTCTATAAAATAAATAAATATTTAGAAAAAAAAATTTTTTTAAAGATTTTAATTATTCATTTGACAGAGATTCAGAGACAGCACAAACAGGGGAAGAGGGAGAGGAAGAAGCAGACTCCTTGCTGAGCTGGGAACCCAATGTGGGGCTCAATTCCAGGACCTCAAGATCATGACCTGAGCCAAAGGCAGACTCTCAACCATCTGAGCCACCCAGGCACCCCTAGAAAAAAATTTTTAAATAAAAATGGGTTTTGGGGGGCACCTGGGTGGCTCAGTGGGTTAAGGCCTCTGCTTTCAGCTCAGGTCATGATCCCAGGGTCCTGGGATTGAGCCCCACATCGGGCTCTCTGCTCAGCAGGGAACCTGCTTTCCCCTCTCTCTCTGCCTGCCTCTCTGCCTACTTGTGATCTCTGTCAAATAAATAAATAAATCGTTAAAAAATGGGTTTTTGTATTATAAACAAAAAAACTCAACTGACACATTTCCTTTGGACAAATTTTCTGCTAAGCTGGAGGGAAAGCAGAATGAACTTTTAACCATATCCAAAGTTAGAGAGGAGGGAGGTGTAAAATAAAGCTCTGAGAGTAGGTGTAGGTGACCCTGCCAAGGGGAAAACTGCCAGACTCTTCGAGAAGTTTCCCTCATTAATACTCCTGTACTTGTCCATGGAGGGTTTTTTAGTTTTTGTTTTAGGTGCAGTTCCCTAAACAAGGCTGACTTTGTCATTTGCATCAGCTTTAGGCAGTGAGGCCCTGGCATCACAGCAACGATCCACCACCGATCACACGGACTCTATGGTGAGGGCATGGGTGTGAGTGGGTGGGGGCCAAGTGACCGTGGGGCTCTGCCCGGCCAAGAAGGGCTCTGCCACATGCTCAGCAAACCCCAGGAAGCCGCCTTTATTTTCCATGATAGTGGAAGACAGCAGTGGATGTGTACTCAAAATAGCATATTTCACTTGGAAGGCTACTTTTTGCTTACAGATGTGAGTGAGTCTGAGTTGAAAATATGCTACTTTAAGACACATTTTTAAGATTTTATTTATTTACTTGACAGAGAGATCACAAGTAGGCAGAGAGACAGGCAGAGAGAGAGGGGGAAGCAGGCTCCCTGCTGAGCAGAGAGCCTGATTCGGGGCTCAATCCCAGGACCCTGAGATCATGACCTGAGCTGAAGACAGAGGCTTAACCCACTGAGCCACCCAGGTGCCTCTTTAATTCACATGTTAACATGGACATGTATAGAGAACTTTCTGGTTTCTCTCTTCTCCACTTTACCAAATTTCTCCCCTTGTCCATTTACTGAGAACTGTAGGATGGAAAGGTCCAGCCTGGAGTAAATTTGGCTTCTCTTTGGTTCCCTCCCCAAAGTAGGAAGGGGATTGTTTGGGCTTAAGTCTTTGAGATTCTATGCCCTCTTCCCCAGGAAGATCAGTTGTCATCTCAGAATCATAGAATTCTAGCTATGGAAGGCTTCCTCCACCCCCAGGCCAGTAGTCACCTCTTCAGTGGCTACTCTGTTTTGTGTAACATAGAGCACGGGGAAGTGGGGTGATCTGTCCATCGCTTGGAGTGAGTCCACTCCAGGTGGTTCCTCACCTCCAGTGAGTTCCAGGAGTGCCCCAGGAAAGAGCCCGGCACATGGGGGACGCTCAGTAAGTGCCTGAAAGAACGGAAGGATTGTTAGCAATCATCTAATCAACTCTCACATCATATGGAGAGATTAGTTTATATGAAGAAAGTTTTCACGTATCATTAACAATTTGTTACTACATTGTACTTTCCTCTTAGTTGCTGTTAGAAACTTTGCAAGATGAGCTGAAGTTTTTTAACGAAACAGCCAAAAAGCAGATGGAGGAGTTACAGGTGAGAGGCAGACATCACCTTGAGGCAGGATCACCATTTCCCACTGTGGTGGGTAGGGCTCTGGAGAATTCTTTCTTATTCATCCATTTCTTTCTTTTTAATAAACTGCTTTGTAATCCTAGATTTATAGGAAAGTTGCAAAGATAAATACAGAGAATTCAGTGCCCTTAATATTAACATCATACATTATCATAGTATATTTGTCATAATTTAAAAACCAACATTGATGCGTTACTATTCACTAAATTCCAAGACTTCACTTGATTTCACCATTTTTTTCAACAACTGATTTTCTATTCCAAACACTCAGAAATGTTCACATCTACAGGGCTTGAGGCAATGTACAAAACGCTATGTTGCTCAGTGTATGAGGTGGACCTGTGTGACAGCTCTGCTTTGGAAACTTGGTATCTCAAGGAAATCTGTAATTGGAAACCCGGATTGAGTCTAGACTGCTTTGGATTGCTTGGAAGAATCATGGGCCAGTACACTGAATCCTAGGGGATTTCATGGCTCCAATTTAGATATAGGAGTCTGTAGTAGACAGAGACCATTCCTAAAACCAGACCAGATATACAGATCTAAGACAGAAAAATCTCATGTCAATATTTATATGGTCTTCCTCAAGGGAAGAGAAGCATAGTGTCCTTAAATGGTATTGCCTTTCATGTGACTCAAAGTCCTGTGGATGTTCGTTTGTTTCTTCCTTCCTTTCTGAATGTCTTTCCATGCAGGCCTTAAAAGTAAAATTGAAGATGAAAGAAGAAGAGAGGGCCCGGTTCCTAGAACAGCAGACATTATGTAACAGTCAAGTAAATGACTTTACAGCAGCCCTTGAGGAAATGGAACAGCTATTAGAAATGTGATAAAAAGCAAGTGACCAGATGGCTCCCACAGAGGAAGCCACTTAGGACATCTGCTTCTCGGCCATGACCTTCTAGGACTCACTATCCCCAGAATGGAAACATTTTCTGCAGTAGGATTAAGGACAGTCTATGCTGGAATGGCGGTTCCTCCTTTAGGCAAGCATGTGCCCCCCTCAAACTGGTGGGCCCTCCTGAACCTCGCACACACATAATCGAGGCCAACAAGAGGGCCCCTCTGACCCCGGAAGCTTGGATCGACCTTCTAGCCAACAACGCGGGCGGCAGGCCATTAGAATTGGGAGACTAAAACCAGCCACAGCCAGACAATCCCAAAGGTCACATTCATATGCATAGCAAGAAAACCTTAATTGTACCGTGGAGTACAGAGACTCCACAGGAGACACCACTGAGAAGCAATGCTGTCCCCTTCTAACTTGGAACACACTCTGTCTCATCCTGGTTGGGCTCTAGACCTCATGGTTAAATGAATGAACGTGAAGTTACTGGAAATGGCTTAATAAATGAGGGTGAAGGTTTAGATAGCAGTAACACCTACCTGAAATAATATAACTTGGAGCTTTTAATCTAAATCACTTCTGCTTTTATTTTTTATTAAGTGCTACTTTTAAAATAAACATTTCTGTGACTATCCAGACTGCAACACTGAGAAATTAAAATAAGCCATTTAACTGACCCATGTCCACCGAATACTCTTGGCCTAATCCAGGGAACAAGTTCAAGACTCCAGTGTAACCCACAGTATTTTTCTTCCACTTCAGTGCTCTGTGGCTAGCCCTGCTGTCTTCCAGGAGCAGAGCTGGTCTTCTGAGGATGTCCGTTGTTTGTGGCAGTGGGCGCCAGACTCCGTCCTACAGCTGTGTGTCACTAGCTGCCTGTGCCCTCTCTATATTCCTGAGCCTGGTTATCTTCTGCTCTTTGCACAGCCAATCCTGGGCCTGGCCCCATGGATCCCTAGTTAGCTAAAGTCCATGGTAGGCTTCCCCCTGGTTTACCAAAGGCAGAGCTCTATTTCATTTCTTAGTTGATCTAGGCAGACTTTGGCTATCTTCCATGTTTTTCTGCATCTCCCAGTTTCTACACCAACCCCACCCTCATCCACTCTTGAGCATTGAGACTACCACCCAACCAGGCCAAGGAACATCCCCACCCTGACTTTAGGGCTAAATTTCTTTGCTTTCACACACATTCACACAGTTGATTATGTCCCCCAAATCAGACATATGCAGTTACATAACTCACCAGTCAGAAGGGCTGAATATTTTCTTCTACCCATTTTCAGCATGTTTATAGTTTAAAAGATCATTTGCCCAAATGAATGTGTAATTGGCATTTCTGCCCCCCACCCCCCACCAAAGTTCTACTTCCTTCTTGGAAAGAGAACGGAAGAACTCAGCTGTGGGATCCTCACCTCCTTGTCAGGCTGCCCTAGTTAACACCTAGGAATGTAACTTCCTCAATGCCTATTGCTCCTCTAACCCAGCACGGAAACCCTGTTTGCTGGTGGCCGGCCAAGGGGCCTTTGCCTTACAGTTCTTTGTATCACCAACTCCCCTCTGTGCCCCTTTGCCTTTTCTCTTGTTTCTTCCTACCTCTGTTGTTCCATCTGCCTCTCCTACATGTGGAGGTGTTCAGAGTGATTCATCTGTTCCGTAGCATGGATGAACTCATGTTAGGAGAAACTCAGCAGACGGTGACCCATACTCTCCACTTTGCTGGATGCTCTAGGAAACTTTAATGGAGAATGGCATTCTTAACCTCAAAGATGCTTGCATCTATTCAGGAAAACTTGTATGTGCAGGTGACATATAAGTGAAATAACAAATAGCAACACTTTACTAACTGGGTTGTGTGGCATAGGTGTGTACTCTAGTAGTTCACTATGGGCTAGTTTGGTTGGGGAGGGCTTGAGGAGGAGGCAGACCGGAGACTGAAGGAAGAGTAACATTTGGAGAGGCTAGCTAGAAAGTGGAGGACATTCTAGATCAGTGAACTTGTGGAGGTTCAGGGAGAGAAGCAAGGTCAGGTCACAGGCAGCTCTGCTTCCTTTCCCCCCACCTCACCCTCTATATATCTTCCACCTGGCTATTCCTGAGTTACAGCCTGTGCATGTGCAGTATATGTTTTTTCTGAGTCTGTGAACTGCGCTAGCCAATTATAAACCCAAGCAGGGGGCTGTCGCTGGAACCTCCAGGGAGAAAAAGCATGAAATGCTGAAGGAAAGAATAAAGAGCTGAAGGGATATCCAGATGAGTCTTGGAGAAGTGAGTTAGGGAACTGGGCTTATGCAGAGGTTCAAGGTAATGAACCTCTGAGTGACATGTCTGTCACTCAGTAGAGCTTTTGTACTCTGCGATCCGTGGGCCCTATACCCATAATTCCTTGCTGTACTTCTCAGGTAATCCTCATTACCATCACAAGGTAAGCACTATTACCTCTTTATGCAGCTGGGGAAATGGGCTCAGAGATGTTAGGTTAATTTACCCAGGGTCAAACAACGAGCAAATATTGGAGAAAGATTTGAGCCAGGGAATATTGAGGGTGGGAGGTACTTGGTGTTAGTAGAAGTCTTGAAGGTCCTTGAATGCCAGGCTAAGAAGTTTAGATTTTTATCATTTGGCCAGAGGTTTCCAAACTCTCTCAGTTTGTGATGCCCCTAGGTAGTGTCTTACTAATATTTATGACACCCAAAGAAGTATCAGTGATTCCATTTTGAGTGGCCAGATCCAACAACTTAGTGTAGGTACTTGAAAAAGTGTTTTTATTTCATTTTTTTTTTTT
>ML107130.1:14021-26355 GCA_003697995.1 Taxidea taxus jeffersonii | reverse complement strand
GGGGGCGGCGACCAGGGCCCCCGCCCCCCGGCCCCCCCCTCCCGCCGCCTGGGCAATTAATTGGAAGCAACACTTGTGAGAGTGGGTCTCCCGGAGCGCTGTCGCCTGAGGGGTCCGCCGGGAAGGCGCTGGCGTGTCTCCCACCCCCCACCGCCTTGACTTGGGGTGTCTCCCACCCCCCACGGCCCCCCAGCGAATCCTCCCAAGTGGTCATGCTAATGAGGGTACCCGGCGGGGTGGGGGCAGAGGAGGGAGCTGGCCTGGGGGCGGTCTCGGCCCGGGGGGGTGGGGGGAGGGGAGGAGCGGGGCGGTACTGGGTCATCCGGATTGCGACCTCGGTTTGCAGGATTTTCCGAACCGGTTAGGGGGCGGAGAAAGCAGACGACCTGGTATCTAACCTGGCACAGGGACCCCTCTACCTTCGGGATTCCCCGAGCGCGTAGCCGGGGGCAGGGTGAGCGGGCGTACGTATGCTCGACCTCCCTGACTTCGGGGAGTTCCTGAGCCCTGGGCCAGCGGCTGTAGGGAAGACGGGGGCGGTTGCGGTGTGCGCCTGCCTCGGCCCTGCCCCGCCCCGGGAGCTGCTGCCTTCCTGACATTGCATCCTGTGGTGGCCGCGGCCTCTTCCTTCCAGCCTGTCTTTCGCAAGGTCTCCTGGCGCTGAGCTGAGCTTGCCCCCTCTCCACCCCTCGTCCCGGTGACGCCCCTGGAAGCCCACCTGCTGTCCTGCCCAAAGGGCACTGCCCCTCTCCCTCTTTGCACTACCATCACCCTCTCCGGAGAAAGGTTTTATAGCCCCCTCCCCCAGCCCTACCCACCTGCAAGTGAAAATTGCCTGGTGACCTAACTAACTCAAATGATTAGGAAGGTAAGAGGGGTTCCATCATTCATCCTAAAGGAAGGTAGCCAGAACTGTCTTTAAAATCTCCTCTATACTGACTGCTGTGCACTGCTCTCTGAGACATCCCCAGTAACTGACCAGGTCCACTAGTCTTTGCTGCTTCTCTAGACTTCATTCTTGGATACTCCCCTCCTTTTTCATTCTGAGCCTCTGGCTGGCCCCTATACCTTACTGTCTGTCCTCCTGCCCGCCCTGGAAGTGGCTGAGACAAATCACTTATCTAGAAATTATGTTCTTGCTCCTTGTTTGACATAAATCGTTAGCAGGCTCTAATCCCACCCACTGCCACTTGAAATATCACTTTCGGGGATGGCATTTGGAAATGCAGTTGTCATGGGCTTTCCCTCCAAGGAGCTGGTTAAATGGATTAATTCATACTTCATAACTTGCTGCCTTTTGGACAAGAACTAGCTTTCTGCAAGAGAGATTAATTGGCATCCCCTTCCTGCAGGGCCAACCCCAGGGGCAGCTGGGGAAAGAGGGACTTCTCTGCTCTCCACAAATTTCAGGCTCTGCTTACTTTCACCTCTTCCAAGGAGTCTTCCTTATTTTGGGTTAAAATGGTTTGGGGGGGGGCAGTCATTTAGTGAGACATCTGTTGGGAACCTGTCGTCCCAAGCAGTCTCATCAGGATTTGGGATCTCAAGAGGGATGAGCCCTATGGCCCTATAAAAAGACTCTCCCATCTTTCTCACTTTGGCTGGCCCAGTCCCCACTGTAGATCCCCTAGACAGTGGTCTTCAAAGCCCAGTGCTTTTACAGTGACACCCAGAAACAGATGGGGCCTGACAATTTGGCCCAAATTTCAGAAGAAAACACTGAGATGGAAGTCCTCGAAACCAGATTACTAACGTTAATCTGGTTTTAACATAGTGTCAGATTACCCAGAATTCAAATAGCTTCAAATAACCAGAACACACTCATGGATCCTCTCCTCCCAGAAATTCTGGGCACTGATAGTTCACGATATTAACCTGATCCTTAGTGCCCTCCAAGCCACAGAAAAACTAAATGTTTGGAACTTCCATGTTCATTTTTGAAATCCCCTATAAGTGTTGGTACCAAGTAGCCAGCTCCCAGGCAGAGTTCAGAAAAACCACTTCCTGTACGTTGAGCCAGAATCCGGACTGGAGCTGAGGTTTATACCAGAGGGACACAGACCAGGTGTCACTGCTTGGAAAACGAGTAAGACAGCCCCACCACGCAGCCTCCCCAGCCTCCCACTTCTGGCAGGATAGGGTGGGAGAAAAGCATTAATATGCTTATTTAAATTCCTCAGGCCTGGGACCAATTGTTTTTTACTTTCTCCAGGTAAGAAAAAAAAAAAAGTAAATACTATCCAGCAGATTTACGTAATTAGAAAAACAAATTGTTTTCCAGCATCCATTCACTGGCAGGCACCCAGGCCTCCCGGCCCAAGCTAGGGTTTTCACAGGTTAATCTCAAGGCCCGCAGGGCCCTATTCTAGCCCCTCTTGGAGCTCTTAGTAGTACTACAGCGTCCCAAGCCTACAGATACACAGGTATTCTAACCAGTTTAGGCTTCAGAGGGGCTTCTCCTCACTTCACATTCCAACTCCGTTTCTCAGCTTCCAAAGGTGTGCTCAAAAGCCCGGAGCCCGAGCCCGAAGTGGCCTGTTCCACCCCCTGGGCGCACCGACGCCCAGATAAGAATCTGCCGGAAAGGGGCCGAAGACAAAGCCGCCCTCCACCTCTGTGCACAGTCGTTCCGCGAGCTCTCCGAGTGACCTCGGGGAGGGGGGCACAGCCCAGGGGAATGACTTGGGAGGCAGAAGAAAGGAAGAAGAAAGGGAGAGCTGCGGCCCTGGCGCCCTGACTCCTTGATGAATGGCTGCGAGCGCTCGGGAAGCCTGATGTGGGGATCAATAGCGGGTGGCTTTCTTGCGGGTGTTTGAACTCCTCCAGCCTTGGGCCCCGGCGAAGAAGAGCCGCCGATAAATCACGATGCTAGAGCCAGGAACGCGGCAGCGGCTCGTCCACGAGGGCGCAGGCAGGAGGATTCTTCACCCAGCTGGGGGAACCTGTCATGCAGAACCCACTTCTGCGGGACCGTGGGGAGGGGGCGGGGACCAGCGTGGCGCCTGGGGGTGCAGGGAAACCTCTTCCAAGGTCCCCAGCTAACCTCTGGGGGGCAGGGCCTCCTGGAGCCCATCCCAGCCCAGGCGGGTAAGGAGAGAAAGAGCTAGCCACTTTGGATGTAAATCACCGGGGGGTCGAAAGTGGCTCCGCCCAGGGCTTCCAGGCTCTCCGCTGGGTCACCACCCAGGCACGGCTTTGTGTTTGAGGCCTGGGGGCAGACAAAAGCCGAGCCTCCTCTGGCAGAGGCTGAGGAGAGGCAGAACAATGCACTCCAGAGGCGGCTCTTCTGGGCCTTGGGTTCTGCGGAGCCACAGAGCCAGGTCTTCCTCAAGTGGGGCTTGCTGATTCAGCAGGTCTCAGCAAGGGTCCCGATGACTCAGAGATGTCACCCATGTTGGAGCGCTCAAGAGGGAGGATGAAATAGGGAGGCCCTGGGCAGGTAGCCACATGAGTGTGACAGGCACGAGCACAGGGCCTGGGAGCCCCCTGGGCCGTCCACCTTCACACAACTGGTCCTTCTCAGGACCCACGAAGGAAGATCACGGTCCAGAGAATGTTCAATAAAGGGATGAGCACATAGTGGGGGTCACAGTTGTGGGAGGTCTGTCTCACTGCCAGTGTGGCGGGCCCAGGAGGTCTCAAGGACTGCACCGGGGGCAGGAGTCAACTCAGGGGCTCTGACTCCAGAGACCGTCTCCTGAGGCTTCTCCTGCCCACCTCCGAAGGGCCAGGGCACAAACCCCTACGGCTTTTGATAACATTGTTCCCTCGGCCTTCTTTCCCCTCTCCCTTCACCCCCGTCAATCCTTTCCGCTCTACTTGGACCTTCCTGAAGGAGAAAGTCCAGCACTCAGCCAGCGGAGGTGTCTCTGCCAGGCCTCTCAACCCTACCCACACATGGGGGTCAGTAGGAGAGCACACGCCTGTTTGGGAAACAGAGCTGGGACCTCCGAGCTGGATCCAGGCCTCTCCTGGTTCCTAACTGTACAGAGCTCCTGGTCACTGGGAGTTTGCTACCTGCCAGGCACTTTTCAAGTATTGACGTGTGATCCTTTACCCTCTCTGATGAGCTATGGTCATTATTCCCACTCTACAGACAGTAACACTGAGGCACAGAAAGGTTTGGACGACTTGCCGGAAGGATTTAAACTAGTGGGCAATCTGATTGCAGAGTCTTCCATGGACCCATCTTGTTATATTCCTAAGATGGAACTCAAAGGTCCAGAGGACAGGGGCCATCGAGGTCACTCCAGCTCGATAATAAGAGCTTTATCCCCTGACTCTTGTTTCATGTTTTTTTTCCAGCATAGTATTTTCTTTGTGTTTCTTCTTCCTATTTGCCATCTGCGTGATGGTAAGCATCCACCTGACATCTTGGCTGGCCAGGTTCCCCCTGAGAGGGGGACTGGGGACACAGTGGAGAACGAGACCTCCCTGGCTCAGAACCTCCTATCATTGCACCCCACCCCCCTTCCTGGATTTCTTCCCCAGCAGGGCCCTCGTCCCAGACTCAGACTGCATTCCCAGAAGTCTGCATTTGGCTTCTGCCCAAATCTTATCATTTTATTCAGAAAACAAAACCAACCCCTGCCCCAACTTCCATTTGGCACCTCTGAGAGGCCAAGGTTACTGGGGACCCGGGAAGGCCTCCTGCCAGGCTGAAGGAGAGAAGATGGGGGAGGGAAACTAGGAGCTGGGCACAAAATGGGCACTCAGGGGGCTTCTTTAAGAGCTGTCTGCCCTTTAACTGCTGAGCTGGGAAGGTGGCCACCCCCTTAGGCTGTCTACCTGTGCTGCCGGGACAGAGAGGCTGGCAGGCAGGGGCTGGCAGACAGGAAGGAGCTGGCCAGGTCCCTGGTAGCTGAGAAGCGGCGAAGGGAGGCAATGGGCCTGGATTTGGAGGCTGAGGCTCAGGAAACAAGCACTGACGAGCCGCCGGCAGTGGACAAGTCCCTTGGGCTTCCTGGCCCCGTACCACCTCCTTCCTAAGATGGAAGTGAAACCACCTGACACCAGAGCCTCAGGGGACCGAAGGAGATACCGGTGACCATTCGTGAGAGGCTGAGACTGTGCAGTGATGGAGTGGGTGGAACTGTGTCCCCCAAAAGATGCTGAAGTTCCCAGTCCCCGGTACTTGTGAACGTGACCTTATTTGGAGGGAGGCCTTTGCAGACGATCAAGTTAGGATGAGGTCTTTGGGGTGGGCCTTACTGCCCTATGCCTGGTGTCTGTTTAAAAAGCAGACATCTGGACACAGAGATACACACGCACAGGGGGCGGATGCCTAGAGACTTGGCAAAATGGTGCCACGAGCTGGGGGAGAGGCCTGGAATGGGTCCTTCCCTAGTTAGTGTCTTCAGAGGGTGTACGGCCTTGCCGCCACCATCTCTGAACAGCAGACCTCTGGCCCCCAGTTCCCTGAGATAGTGCGATTATCCAGTTGTTGAGTTGAAGCTGCGGGCAGGTGGTACTTTGTTCTGGCATTCCTACCCAAACAGTGCCCCTGGTGACACTGAAAGCTGAGGTCACAGCACATCCCTTCTCTCCTCAGACCCCTTCCTGCGGAGGTTCTGGCTGGGGCGGTGTGAAGTCCCAGAGCCCTTATGATTACCCACAAGCCCCTGTGTGACCTCCCTGACCTCATCATTTCCTTCCAGTCTGCCCTTGGCTCACTCGGCTCCAGCCTCCCTGCCCTTTTGGCCACAGGTGCCCCCGATGCACCCTCCAGGGTGGGCCTGGCACACTCTTCTCCAGGTGGCCTGGCTCACGTGTCCTCTCCCTGCAGGCCTCCGTGTGGCTGACCCCTTCTCTGGAGCCTTCCGCAGCCACGCTGCCCCCAATGGCCGCCCCTCCCCACGCTGCCTCCCACTCTTTCCTGACTTCACTCTCCCCTCTGCACTTCTGACTGCTTCTTTCTCTTGTCAAAGCTGTCTCCTGACTAGAAGGCAAGGTCCACATCAGCAGCGACTACTGTCTGCTTTGGACATCTCGTGTGGACAGGATCTAAAGGATGCAGGCAGATGTGGGATATTTGCTCTAGGAAGGACGCAAGAACCAGCTGCCTGAATGAATGAATGAACGAGGCCAGGAATGAAGGCGTGACTAGGAGGAGCTGTGGTGCCCTGCGCCCCCGGCCTGCACCCCTCCCCAGACCCGCTGCCAGGAAGAACGCTGGGAGGCTTCTCCATGGAGGCAGCCTGTTCAGACAGGAAGCTCAGGCCGGCTAACAAAGGGGCCACCGGAGGTGGTGGGGAACTTGCCACCCAGGCCTCTAATGAATCTCTTTCCATTGATTTCTGGAGTCGCCTTTGAAGGGAAGGGACCGCCAAGGCAGCTCGAATGTCTGTGCCTCAGCAGTCCTGGGGTTTTATTGCTTCTCCCAGAACACAGCTTTGATGGGGGGGCTTCCGGATGGTCCCCGGGTTGGACGGACATAAGCTCCCTGCAGTTGCAAAGGCAGTTTCCCTTCCTGCTGCAGCTGTTGGTCTGTCTGTCTGCCTCCCTGACTGTGCAGCATTTCTCCCGTCTGTGCCAGGGCAGCCGAATTCCACTCCTGACACCTCCAGACAAAGGCTCGAGCAGGTCCCAGGAGGGGGCCCTCCACGTTGCAGAGGAAGAAATGAAGCTCAGACAGGGATGGAGTTATGAAAACGCACACATTCTGGCTCAAGGCTGGGGGCCTGGTGGAGCTGCATGCAGGCTGCCCCAGCCACTACTGGCCCCACTGTACCCCGAAGCCTGCGTGGCCTCTTACAGCCAGCCCTCTTCCCTGCAGAGTCTCTACCTGACCATTTGGGATCATCGACTCATTTAGCACTGGAGTCAAGAGCCCCTAGCCTCACTTGGAATGAGGGAACCCGAGCTCAGAGAGGGGCCTGGGCTTCCTGCCACCACACAGCAAATTAGCGGGAGAGCCAGGACTAGCTCTAAGACTTCTGGCTTGTTCCAGAGACCCAGGCCATGTCTCCTGATGCTGTGTTCCCATCAAGTGTACTGGCAAGGGCATGTTCTCCAAACTGTAAAGTACTAGACAGATAGGAAGGTCTAAAGGGCTCTTGTCCATCAGCTGCCTCTTTTTATGAGCTGATAGGATTTGGATGTGGAGGGTCTGTCCCGCTCTGTCTTCCTCCTCCTCCCAGGGAGGTTGGGGTCCAGACTCTGGAACCTTCTGCTCCTTTCCTCATCCATAGAGGGTCCTGAGCATCAGGAAGGTGGGTGGAGGCATCCAATTTGGACTCAAAAGAAGGGAAGTCAGGGCTGCCCTGGGGTAGTAGTGAGCACCTTGTCACCTGAGGTGTGTAAGCACAGGATGTGAAAATGCAGAGGGAATATCAGGGTAGCAGGCTAGGGCTTCTGTGGCCATTTCTGCTCTGGGGTGCTCTTATAGGTAGGAGGAGAGGATGGGTGCTTGAAAAGTATGCCCAAGCACCTCAGTATGTTCTGGGCAGCAGCTCTCTGAACCTCCTCCTAAAGGTTCAGAACCATTAAGGTTCACCAGGAACCCTTCATCACCTGCTTCCTTCCTTCCTCCAGACAGTCCCGAGTGAGAGGATACTATTCCCTCTGCCCACTCCCTTCCAGCCACTTACTCCTAGCCCACAGAAGCCCAGGGAATCTGGCAGCTTCCTTCACTCCCCAGTGTGGTCCCAGCTGTCCCCCCCTTCTCCCAGGGGTTGGGGGGGTGGTTGGACGTGAGCAGACAGGCCACATAGGAATGTCTGCCTGGGGAAAATCCAAAGTGGCCGCCAGGGCAGGGCAAGGAGTGGGAGGCTTGATGTTGAAATCAGGATCTGCAGAGCTGAGCTTGGCAGGTGGGAACAGCACACCTTTCCACTGGAGGCCAAGGCCCCAATTGAGAGATGTTGCCTGGGAGAGAGGCTGGGGACTTGCTGCTGGGTGACCAAGAGCATATCACTACCATTTTCTGGGACACTGCAGTGTTGACATGCAGTGCAGATGCTGGGCCTCTTTGCTCCTAGGGGCACTGGTCTCCCTAAGTCTGATTGGGAAGGCCCCAAGAAGGACTGTCACAATTGAGCTGACACCCCCCTCCCCACTGATAACCTATAAGGGATTGAGCAAGCCAGGCCAGATGCTTATAGTATACACACAATCCTCTTATGACAAAAAAGCCAGTTCCAAAGCAGTAGGCCTACTAAGGTCAATCCTTGCAAATGCTTGTGCAGTATATCTGTAAACATAGTACCCTTTTTTGGGAGACTACGAGTTCTGTGAGAGTAGGGATTTTGTCTGTTTTGATCACTGCTATATCTCTGGTGGTTCTGTACCTGGCACATAGTAGGTGCTCAACAAGTATTTGTTGAAGAGCAGTTAGTGTGTCAGTAGGATTTCAGCTCCACTTTATAATTTTCTATATGCCTTAACTGTTTATAAGGAGTATATATTATTCTTGTTGATTAGGAAAAAAACACCCCATAAAACGACTTTATTTTTAGAATGAAATGAATCCAAAGTTAAGACTTTTTCCCCCTGAGGGGTGCCTGAGTGGCTCAGTGGGTTAAAGCCTCTTTCTTCGGCTCAGGTCTGATCCCAGGGTCCTGGGATCGAGCCCCACATCGGGCTCTCTGCTCAGCAGGGAGCCTGCTTCCCTTCCTCTCTCTCTGCCTGCCTCTCTGCCTACTTGTGATTTCTGTCAAATAAATAATAAAATCTTAAAAAAAAAAAAAGACTTTTCCCCCTGAAAGGAGCTACACATAGCCTTCAGAAACCGCTCAATAACTCCACAGCAAAACTTAAAACAACTCTAAGTCACCAGTGGAGCTTCCGAGGCCCAGGTATGGGTGGCAAGGGGCTGGCCACAGGCAAGAGGCATTGCTGGAGAGTTACCATCTGTCCTTTTCCCTCTATACATGGCACAGTTCCACCCTAGCAGTCTCTTTTCTGGACATCCAGAAGAGCATCCCCATTGTTTTCTCTCCCTCTGGCCCCTTGGTCCCTCCTCTAGCTGCTAAGGTTTAATAAAAGGCAAATCTGACCATGTTACTATCTTGTCTAAAACCTTCCATGGCTCCCCAGTGCTGCCAGGATCAAGTGCAAGCTTGAGCTCCCTGGATTGGCATTTAGAGCCCTGGAAGTCTTATGATGGTCTCTAGGAAGGTCCTTCTGCTCCCTCAACCTGAGTTGCTCTTGTCTAGATGCCTCCAGCAAGTCCCTTAAAGGCCCTTCTAAACCCTAGCTTTATTGGAGGTAAGCTCGCCACAAAAACCCACATGCCAAACAACGTGTTGAACAGCAACTGGGTGCCAGCCTGCAGCTGGGAGGGGATACTGCCACAAATCCAGGAGTGACAGAGAAGCCAAACCTTACCCTCCCTCCAATCTCGGGGCCTGTCCAGAGGGATGAGGAGCCAGGACCTCTGATGAATCTGAAAGGTGAGGCAAGCCATGGGCCAGCAGCCTGAGTTGGGGTGCTCAAGGAGGGGAAGAATCAGCCCAGAGATCTCAGCTCTGGGGATGCTATAGTTTGGGGCCAAGAAGCACTTCCTTTCCCCTGACTCAGTTTCCCTATTTGGGATGCAGGCAGTTTTCCAGGGTGCATGGTAACAAGGCACAGCCCTGGGAATCAAGCCAGTGCTTCTGCTGCTCCCCCTCAGCAAGGGGAGCCCACGCCTCCCTCGGGCCCCAGACAGACCTGGGAGTGTGGTATGTAATTGAATTTGGCCTAATTACCTAATTGTGCTGAGGAACAACCAGTACTGATGGAGGCCTCGGGTGTCACGGGGTGACTGGAAACCAGGAGCCAAGTGGCAGCCTCCGGATTCCTTAGGCATTCAAGGAAGCAGTGCTAGACACCAACACCTTCTTATTCCTTAGTCTCTCTGTTGCTTGGAACCCTGGGAGGCAGATGGCATTGTTCCCATTCTACAGGTGAGGAAACTGAGGCCCAGAAGCATCTTAGGCAGGGACACCATGTTGGAAAAGGTAGAGAGATTTGAGCCCACATTTCTTCTGCACTTGAGGGTCTTTGCACATGCTGTTCCCTCTATCTGAAATGCCTTTCTCTGCCCTCCTCTCTGGGCAGATTTTCTCCTTCTTGCTAGGGTCATTTTCTCAAGAAAGCCTCTAAGATGTTCTTTGTAGAACTGATCACAATGCCATCACTGGAGGGTGTTTATTCCAGGTCTGTCTTCTCTACCAAGCCTTGAGTTCCCAGAAGGCAGGAACCACGTCCACCTCACTCACGCTGTGTCCAGGCACCCAGCAAAGGGCCTGAGACCCTGTGGTACTCATGGAATATTTGCTGCACGAATGGCTGAATAAAGTTCTATGGATGGGTCTTTTCCAGACACAGTTTGTTGGTTCCCTGCCATCACTGGCCTGGGCCTTGGGAGTTGAGGGGGGGGTCTCATCTGTAGGAAATATTGTATCTGGGGCTGTGCCGAGAGTCTCTCAGAGTCACAGGGAGCTACAGGAATGCTTCAGGGCAGAGACACCCTCCAGACACAGTGGCCTTCATGATAGAAGGACAGCACACCTGCTCTGTGAGGCTCTGTAGTGAAGGGACACTCCCGGGGTCACCCAGCTTGCAAACACAGCCAGAACTGGAAGCCAGGCCTGCCTGAGTCTGGGACCTGGCCTCACTGTACCCCCCACTGTGGTCCTCAAATGCCAGAGTGAATGAACAAGGCTTATTTACAGACTGACAAACACTTAAATCGAAAAAAAGCCAATTGAATTTCAGCTGGAATTTCAGGTTTCGTGAAGCAAGGCAAGAAAGAGAGAGGTTATTAGACTCTCCACAAAGGCAGCTCTCCTTGGGCTAATTCACAAGGCAGCCCTGCTCGGGAGACACACCAGGCCTCTATTCATCCAGGACCCTAGGCTTCTCTAGCGTCCTTCCTCCTTCCGGAAGGCATCTGAGCGGGTACCCGAATGTGCTGGTCTGGAGTGAGACTGCCTGAGCCTAAGTCAAGCCCTGCTGCTTGCTAGCTGTGTGGCCTTGAGCAAGTAATTAACCTCTCTGAGTCTCCTCAATATTTTTGTAAAGACGAGAGGATGTACGTGCGGTATTTCATCCAGTGTCTGGAACATAGTAAGAACTCAATAAAAGTTAACTTATTCATTGATTGGTAGAGGAAACATGATAGCATTAGAGGTTTAGCACGCCAGTATTAATAATGGTAGCATTAGCAGTAATAATAGCTGTCGTGGGAGTAATGGTACTACTAGTGGTAACAAAAAGAGCATTAGGTGGTAAATGTTGGCACAGGCCAGCCCCACCCCCTGGCGCACCATGAGGGACACTGGAAAGGTTGTTCTTTCTCTCTCCAAGTCAGTCTTCTCTAAGATAAAAATAGGTTCGGCGGGGTGATCCTGAAAGCCCTCTGCACTCCAACATTCACATCTGAGAGTAACAGTAGCAGCAAAAACAATATTACCACAGACCCTTACTATTTACAATTCTTCCTCATTATTATATACCTCACGTTCTCCAAAAGGGCACCATCTGCCTGCTTCCCCCTTCCTGTCCGACACACGGGATCCTCCTCCCTGACCTAGCCTTCTCCCTTCTCACAGCTTATTTTTGGGTGGGAAGGGTGCTACCCGCCCACCTGGTTGGCCTGTTACTGGGACATGGCAGATGTATACCTAGTTTTCACCACACACAGGCACACAAGCAGGGGAGTAGGATGCGAGCCCTGGGTGGGCTGCCTGCCTGTTTGGTACTTACCATATAGGAATTTCTACGCCTTACAGGTCCTGTCCTACTACCCTTAGGGGATTTCTATGCCTTACAGGTCCTGCCTTACTACCCTTAGATCCCATCCAGGTGCTTTTCTCAGGACCCTTCCCTGCTGATATAGCCCGAGGTTTCTTTCTGGATTCAGTGAACATGGCCCAGTCCCACAGAGTCTGTGGCTGACCCTTCCTTCTCCCATGAGTCATGGGGTCTATCCGTCCTCGTCTTGGTCCTGTGATTAAAGTCCCATGCCTCCATGGGCCACCAGAGATCCAGCCCTCTGTCAGAGTTGGACTAGCCAGCTCTGGTCTTCAATAAGCAGTGCTCTAGACATTGAAAACCTCAGGAGATTTCTCACAGAACTAGAAACCCTGGCGATTCTGGGCTTGTGTCTCGCACAGTCCCAGGGGTCTGTTGACGGTCTTCTGGCGGGCTGTCCTAGGAGGATCCTATTTCCCCCATGCCCCCAAGTCCTCCCTCTAAGCTGAGCAAAACAGTCCTCTGCCTCTCTGTCCTTCTTTCTCCCTCTCTTACCCTCTCTCTCTCTCCCTCCCTTTGTCCCTCCCCTCTCTTCCACTCCCCTCCCTCCTTCCTTCCCCAGTCTCCTTCCCTCCCTCTCTCCCTCACTGTCGTT
>RCUC01151754.1:0-54620 GCA_003697995.1 Taxidea taxus jeffersonii | reverse complement strand
ATTTTCGGATTACATGTTCCATTTCTTTGAAAAAATTGGATGGGATTTTGATAGGCATTGCATTAAATGTGTAGATTGCTTTAGGTAGCATAGACATTTTCACAATATTTATTCTTCCAATCCATGAGCATGGAACATTTTTCCATTTCTTTGTGTCTTCCTCAATTTCTTTCATGAGTACTTTATAGTTCTCTGAGTATAGATTCTTTGCCTCATTGGTTAGGTTTATTCCTAGGTATCTTATGGTTTTGGGTGTAATTGTAAATGGGATTGACTCCTTAATTTCTCTTTCTTCTGTCTTGTTGTTGGTGTAAAGAAATGCAGCTGATTTCTGTGCATTGATTTTATATCCTGACACTTTACTGAATTCCTGTACAAGCTCTAGCAGTTTTGGAGTGGAGCCTTTTGGGTTTTCCACATATAGTATCATATCATCTGCAAAGAGCAGAAGTTTGACTTCTTCTTTGCCGATTTGGATGCCTTTAATTTCTTTTTGTTGTCTGATTGCTGAGGCTAGGACTTCTAGTACTATGTTGAATAGCAGTGGTGATAGCGGACATCCCTGCTGTGTTCCTGACCTTAACGGAAAAGCTCTCAGTTTTTCTCCATTGAGAATGATACTTGCAGTGGGTTTTTCATAGATGGCTTTGATAATATTGAGGTATGTGCCTTCTATTCCTACACTTTGAAGAGTTTTGATTAGGAAGGGATGTTGTACTTTGTCAAATGCTTTTTCAGCATCTATTGAGAGTATCAAATGGTTCTTGTTCTTTTGTTAATGTATTGTATCACATTGATTGATTTGCGGATATTGAACCAACCCTACTGCCCTGGAATAAATCCCACTTGGTCGTGGTGAATAATCCTTTTAATGTACTGTTGGATCCTATTGGCTAGTATTTTGGTGAGAATTTTCGCATCTGTGTTCATCAAGGATATTGGTCTGTAATTCTCTTTTTTGATGGGATCCTTGTCTGGTTTGGGGATCAGGGTGATGCTGGCTTCATAAAATGAGTTTGGAAGTTTTCCTTCCATTTCTATTTTTTGGAACATTTTCAGGAGAATAGGAATTAATTCTTCTTTAAATATTTGGTAGAATTTCCCTGGAAAGTCATCTGGCCCTGGGCTTTTGTTTGTTTGGAGATTTTGGATGACTGTTTCAATCTCCTTACTGGTTATGGGCCTATTAAGGTTTTCTATTTCTTCCTGGTTCAGTTTTGGCAGTTTATATGTCTCTAGGAAAGCATCCATTTCTTCCAGATTGTCAAATTTGTTGGCATAGAGTTGCTCATAATATGTTCCTATGATTGTTTGTATTTCTTTGGTGTTGGTTGTGATCTCTCCTCTTTCGTTCATGATTTTATTTATTTGGGTCCTTTCTCTTTTTTTTTTGATAAGTCTGGCCCGGGGTTTATCAATCTTATTCATTCTTTCAAAGAAACAGCTCCTAGTTTCATTGATTTGTTCTATTTTTTTGGTTTCTATTTCATTGATTTCTGCTTTGATCTTTATTATTTCTCTTCTCCTGCTGGGTTTAGGCTTTCTTTGTTGTTCTCTCTCGAGCTCCTTTAGGTGTAGGGTTAGGTTGTGTATTTGAGACCTTTCCTGTTTCTTGAGATAGGCTTGTATCGCTATATATTTTCCTCTCAGGACTGCCTTTGCTGTGTCCCACAGATTTTGGACCGTTGTGTTTTCATTGTCATTTGTTTCCATGGTTTTTTTCAATTCTTCTTTAATTTCCTGGTTGACCCATTCATTCTAGAAGGATGCTGTTGAGTCTCCATGCATTTGTGCTCTTTCCAAATTTCCTCTTGTGATTGAGTTCTAGCTTCAGAGCATTGTGGTCTGAAAATATGCAGGGAATGATCCCAATCTTTTGATACCTGTTGAGACCTGATTTATGACCCAGGATGTGATCTATTCTGGAGAATGTTCCATGGGTACTAGAGAAGAATGTGTATTCTGTTGCTTTGGGATGGAATGTTCTGAATATATCTGTGATGTCCATCCGATCCAGTGTGTCATTTAAGACCTTTATTTCCTTGTTGATCTTTTGCTTGGATGATCTGTCCATTTCAGTGTGTTAAAGTCTCCAACTATTATTGTATTCTTGTCAATGTGTTTCTTTGATTTTTTTATTAATTGGTTTATATAGTTGGCTACTCCATGTTAGGGGCATAGATATTTAAAATTGTTAGATCTTCTTGTTGGACAGACCCTTTGAGTATGATATAGTGTCCTTCCTCATCTCTTATTATAGTCTTTGGCTTAAAATATAATTGATCTGATATAAGGGTTGCCACCCCAGCTTTCTTCTGATGTCCATTAGCATGGTAAATTGTTTTCCACCCCCTCACTTTCAATCTGGAGGTGTCTTCAGGTCTAAAATGAGTTTCTTGTAGGCAGCATATTGATGGGTTTTGTTTTTTTATCCATTCTGAAACCCTGTGTCTTTTGATTGGGGCATTTAGCTCATTTACATTCAGGGTAACTATTGAGAGATATGAATTTAGTGCCATTGTATTGCCTGTATGGTGATTGTTACTGTATATTGTCTCTGTTCCTTTCTGATAATACTTTTAGGGTCTCTCTTTGCTTAGAGGACCCCTTTCAATATTTCCTGTAGAGCTGGTTTGGTGTTTACAAATTCTTTCAGTTTTTGTTTGTCCTGGAAGATTTTTATCTCTCCTTCTATTTTCAATGATAACCTAGCTGGATAAAGTATTCTTGGCTGCATGTTTTTCTCGTTTAGTGCTCTGAATATATCATACCAGTTCTTTCTGGCCTGCCAGGTCTCTGTGGATAAGTCTGCTGCCAATCTAATATTTTTACCATTGTATGTTACAGACTTCTTGTCCCGTGCTGCTTTCAGGATTTTCTCTTTGTCGCTAAGACTTGTAAATTTTACTATTAGATGGCGGGGTGTGGACCGATTCCTATTGATTTTGAGGGGTGTTCTCTGCACCTCCTGGATTTTGATGCTTGTTCCCCTTGCTATATTAGGGAAATTCTCTACAATAATCCTCTCCAGTATACCTTCTGCTCCTCTTTCTCTTTCCTCTTCTTCTGGAATCCCAATTATTCTAATGTTGTTTCGTCTTAGGGCATCACTTATCTCTCGAATTCTCCCCTCGTGGTCCAGTAGTTGTTTGTCTCTCTTTTGTTCAGCTTCTTTATTCTCTGTCATTTGGTCTTCTATATCACTAATTCTTTCTTCTGCCTCATTTATCCTAGCAGTAAGAGCCTCCATTTTTGATTGCACCTCATTAATAGCTTTTTTTATTTCAATGTGATTAGATTTTAGTTCTTTTATTTCTCCAGAAAGGGCTTTTATTTCTCCTGACAGGGTTTCTCTACCATCTTCCATGCCTTTTTCGAGCCCGGCTAGAACCTTGAGAATCGTCATCCTGAATTCCGGATCTGACACATTACCAATGTCTGTATTGATTAGGTCCCTAGCCTTCGGTCCTGCCTCCTGTTCTTTTTTTTTGTGGTGAGTTTTTCCCGCCTTGTCATTTTGTCCAGATAAGAATCTGCTGTTCTCCTTGTTAAGTGAATTTGGTCTTAGCTGGATTTCTTGTTGATCTTCTGGGGGAGGGGCCTGTTGTAGTGATTCTCAAGTGTCTCTGCCCCAGGCAGAATTGCACTGCCCTTACCAGGGGCCGGGCTAAGTAATCCTCTCAGGTTCACTTTCAGGAGCTTTTGTTCCCTGAACACTTTCCGTAGAGTTCAGGAGGATGGGAATGAAAATGGCGGCCTCCCAATCTCCGGTTCGGAGAAGCCGAGAGCTAGGGGCCCCAGTCTTCAGTGTGCCTTTAGAGAAAAGCCTTTAATCACTCCTGTCTCCCCAGCCTCCGGCCACGCTTGGAGAAAATCGTGCGTAATCAGTCCCGTTTCACTGGCTTCTGGGAGTGCTCCGAGCTCACCCAGCCTGTGACCAAGCGTCTCTGTCTCTGGCAGTGTCCCACCTGGAATCTCCGAACCCCATAGATCCCTGAGCTCTCCCGGGTCAGAGTCTCCCCGGATCTTGTGGGACCCCTTGCACAGAGCACCGGCCCATGTCACAGAGCACCGGCCCATGTCACAGACCACGGCTCTAGGAAACCTCGGCTCTGTCTCCGCAGCCGGCTTCCCCGCTCTAATACCTGTGAGCTCTGCGACACTCAGACACCCCTGATACTTCTGTGACCCCGGGGGACCTGAGTCCACGCTGTCCCCGTGAGGTCTTCACCCCAGTTTAGCCTCTGGAGTGATGTCCCTCCATGGAGCAGACTTTTAAAAGTCCTGATTTTGTGCTCCGTTGCTCCACCACTTGCCGGGAGCCGGCCCCTCCCCCTGGGGTCTATCTTCCCATCGCGTTGGATTCACTTCTCCGCTGGTCCTACCTTTTAGAAAGTGGTCGATTTTCTGTTTCTAGAATTGTTGTTTTTCTTCTCTTTGATCTCCTGTTGGATTCGTAGGTGTTCAGAATGGTTTGATAGGCTATCTAGCTGATCTCCTGCTGCCTGATGTCATCTCAGCCTGCTACTTCTCTGCCATCTTGACTCCTCCACTCACTTGATTATTCTGTACCTGAGAGTCTAAATTTCTGCATAACAAGTTGTCTCAAATGTAAGTGCTTAAAACAACCAACATTTATTACCTCAGTTAAGTCAGTTTCTGAGAATCAAGAAAACAGAAGTAGCTTACCTGGGTGGTTCTGGCTCAGGGGCTTCTCATGATCTGCAGTCAAGATGTTGGCGAAGGCTGTAGTCATCTGAAGGCTCGACTGCAACTGGAGGGTTCATTGCTAAGCTTATACACATGGCTGTTGGCTGGAGCACTTAGTTCCTTACCAGGTAGTTTCCTCCATAGGACTGTTCACAATGATGTGGTGGCAGGTTTCTGCCAGAGCAAGTGATTGGAAAAAGAGATCAAGACGTAAGTTTCAGTGCCTTTCTATCACCTAGTCTTAAATTGGCATACCACATATTATGCTGAGCAAAATAAGTCAGAAATTTTGCAGAGAATTAGCTCCATAGTTCAGTTTTCAATAGGTCAAATCTATCAGGTAAATGACAAGAACAATGAATTATTTGGCTGTGGTATCACTGTCTCTCTTTTCTTTCTACAAAATGAGTTTCTTTGTTATATGGGAAAATGTGAAAGCAAATATGGTACCATGTATGAAGGTGCTAGGAAATGTATAGTGGGCAAAAGGCAAATCTATAGCCAGAATATGGATTTATTCCAGTGAGAACATGTAATTATTCCCTGTGAGGTGAAAGGGGTCCATTTTAATCAGCTCCCAGGTAGCAGGTCCCAAGAGGGGCTCGGCTGGTCTTTACTTCCCAGCAAGCTGGGAAGTCAACAATGGTGGCATCCAGGTCAGCTCTAGTGAAGGGAATCCATGTTGATGAGCTTCTGCATATCCTCCTCTGCCCTGGTAAGTACCTGTAAATGGTACCACTAAGTTCCATTGGAATGACTAGAGTAAGAGTTTAGCTGATATCTGAAGAATGAATGAGTTTGCCCACTTGTTTATTGATAGCCTCCTTTGAAAGCAAGTACCATTGGTCACCATTCACAAGGGACCCAAATATCCTCATACATTGGTCTCAGTTCAAGAGCTTCTTCCACATTGCTTTTCCCAGAACCTCCAATCAATTCTCTAATCTTATTTTTTGTGATATTTAAACTTGTTAAATTATTATGTTCAATTAGTCAACATATAGCATCATTAGCTTTTAATGTAGTGTCCAATGATTCATTAGTTGCATATAACACCCAATACTCATCACATCACATGCCCTCCTTTATACCCATCACCCGGTTACCTCATTCCCCCCACCCCTCTGTAACTCTCAGTTTGTTTCCCAGAGTTCAGAGTCTCTCATGGTTTGTCTCCTTCTCTAATTTCTTCCCATGCAGTTTCCCTCCCTTCCCCTGTGGTCCTCTATGCTATTCTTTATGTTCCATATATGAGTAAAATTATATGATAATTGTCTTTCTCCATTTGGCTTATTTCACTTAGCACAATCCCCTCCAGTTTCATCTGTGTCAGTGTAAATGGTAGGTATCCATCCTTTGTAATCTTATTTTTTTCTGAATTCTGATCATATGGACTGAGTTTCTTTCTTTCTTTCTTTCTTAAAGATCTTATTTATTTATTTGACAGACAGATATCACAAGTAGGCAGAGAGGCAGGGAAGCAGGCTCCCTGCTGAGCAGAGAGCCCGATGTGGGGCTTAATCCCAGGACCCTGAGATCATGACCTGAGCAGAAGACAGAGGCTTTAACCCACTGAGCCACCCAGGCACCCCTCATATGGATATTCTTAATTAGCTCAAGCTGCTATAGCAAAACATCATAGGCTGAGTGGCTTAAATAACACAAATTTATTTCTCACAATTCTGGATACTGAGAAAGTCCCAGATCATGGTGCTGGCAGAATCAGTATCTGGTAACGACACCCCCCCCCTTTTTTTTGGCTGCAGATAGCTGCTTTCTTGCTGTATCTTCACAGCAGAGAAAGAGCACTTTCTTTGGTCTCTTTTCTGGTTTCTTTTTCTTTCTTTTCTTATAAGGCCACTAATTTCAACCATGGGGGCTCCATCAAAAAAATGTTGGGGATGGGTAGTAAAAATGTAGTTTTGGAGTGTGTTCAAACTTAAGTACCTATCAAATTAAAATAGACTGATATATACATAGGATGATATATGTGAACCTTACCTTTGTGTAACCACAGTGCAAAAACAACAAATACACAAAAGAAATGAGAAAGGAATCTAAGCTAACATTAAAGAAAATCATCAAAGAGGGAAGAAAAAGAAGGAAGGAAGAGAAAAGAACCAAATAGCCAAAAAACAATTTACAAAATACTAATAAGGACATACCTGTCAACAATCACTTTAAATATAAATGGATTATACTCTCTAATCAAAAATCATATAGTGGCTGAATGGATTAAAAAAGACACATATATATACTGCCTACAAGAGAGTAATTTCAGAAGTAATCACACATATAGATTCAACATGGAGCATCCTCATGACCTCATGTAATCCTAATTACCTCCCAAATGCCCCACCTCCAAACACTATCACACTGAGAGGGCTTCAACATATGAGTTTGAAGGGGTACAAGCATTCAGTCCATGGCATAGACCACCCATTAGCACCTGGCTGTGAATTAGCACACACCTTCTCTCCTGGCCGTTTTTTCATCTAGGCAAAGTGGACATTCGGATGAACTGCTAGACATGCTTCGTGGGAGGCTTTCCCTTCCCCCTGTCCTGTTCTGAGTGGCATTACCATGCTGTGACATCCACATCTGGCTGACACTAGATGCCCTGCATATCCATCTGTCAACAAGGGTCAAGCTGTTTTTTATTTTTTAATCAATTCTTGGTAGGTAGGGAGGGACTATGATATGGTAAGTCAGGTACCTAGGGCACAAAATTTAAGGAGGCATTCATGACTAGGATGCAAGTTCTAACGTCGGTGAGAGAAAGTAAGAAATAATACAATCTGTGTCCATCTACTTATTTTGGCAAAAAAAGAAACATAGGAAGGGTGAAGACTAAATTAATGAACTTGGTTGCCTACAAACATGTAGAAATGGGGGTGGAAGTTATGTAGACATAGTGACCTTTGTGTAGTTCTGACATTTGGAACCATATTAATGTTTTTCATACTGAAAAATATCAAAATGAAAGCACTGAAAATGAAGAAGGGAACTAAAATGTAATATAAACAGGAGAAAATATATCTAATTGTATTTTGGGTGAATACTACAACTGCACTGAGGGGAGAAATAGAAAGTAATTTTGAACAGAATGTTTTGCCTATATTGAAGATTAAAGAAAAAGAGCTGTTAATGACTGTTAAATATTAACCTAGTAAAGTTGTTTTCCTTGTGTTGTGGGTTAGCAATTTTGAAACTGCTTTTATATTTCTTACAATTGAGCAAATAAGCAAATGCATTGATGGAAGAGGAAAGCAGATTTCTCAATGTTGAAGAAGGGAGTTAAAATATAGAAAGGTAGATGGCTAGAAATGAACCTTCTAGTGTCGGAATTGGGACTGGTGGTATTAGTATAAACCCAAAGTTTTGGATATAGACATAGAAGTATATATTTACGTGCACACATGTATTTCCTAGCTGTTTCTATTGAAAGGTTTTAGTAGCAATGATACTCCAATAGCAATGTTCACACATAAAGCCCACATCTTGGCTTCTTAAAACCATTCTTCATTAAAAGAACTTCAGACTAGAGCAGGGAAGGGATAAGATGAACCTGTAATTTCTCACTGAACCTGAAATTAAGAATGATCTCAAAAAATGATGAGTGCATGTTAAAAACAAAACAAAACAAAAAAACAGAGGAGCCAAGTTGGAAGAGGTCACACTAGCCAAATCTGGGAAAAGTGAGCTTCAAAATAAGTAATGAAAGTAAAGGGCAAGTCCACTTATGGTCAGCCTCCAAGATGGTCCACAATGATGTCCACCTCCTATTATCCAAGCCCTTATGTACTCCCTGCCCATAATGAATCAGGGCTGGTCTGGGTCACCCACAGAATGCAGTGCAGGCAGCAGAGTATGACTTCCAAGATCAAGCCAAAGGCATTGCAGTTTTCCCCTTGGTCTCTGGATCCCTCACTGTAGGAGAACCCAGACTCCACACTGAGAAGACACTCACACAGCCCCATGGAGAGATTCCTATTACTAGCCAGTGTCACCTTGCCAGCTGTGAGTGAGCCACCCTGAAGTGGCCCCTCTAGTCCCACTTAACCTTGCCAAGGATTACAGACAAGAAGATACCCACTACAACACCATCAGAGGCCTCAGCCAGAACTACCCAGCCAATCACCCTAAATCTGTGACCCTCAGAATGCATGAGAGACAATAAATGGTTATTGTTTCAAATCACTAAGTTGGGGCATGATTTGCTATGTGGTACTGTATTCGAAATCCACCATCAAATAAAATGAGAACGCATGAGTTGCTCTCATGTGATATAAATAAATAAATAAATAAATAATGAGAGAAAGGGCTCCTCTTTGCAAATAATAATAAATAATAAATGTAAAAAGATGATGGAGTTAGAAAATCGCCATTTTGTAGGCACTGTAGTAATAATCAATTTGCTACAAAAAATGGTCAATAGTTGCTAAAATTATTGTGTGAAAGTTTAATGAGGAAGAAGATATTACATAGTCTCAAAGTATCTTCCCACAGGGTGTTTATTAATTTGGAAGGCAAAACTAGTACTCTTATAGTAGAAAGACATGGCGGATGCCACCCTAACTGAGAAACCAAAGTTAATCTCACCTGTAGTGGGAGAGACACACATCATGAGCCCCTTGACGCAATGCCCTGAGCACAACACAACTGTCTTCTTGACATTCTTGTCACAAATGCATAAGTTGAACCAACTGATAATAAACCAATATCAGATAAAGCTCAAGTTGAAAAGTATTCCACAAAACAATTAAGTCAAAGAAAGACTAGAACATTCCAGATTAAAGTAGCCAAAGAGACAGGATGACTGTATGCTACACATGGGTTTTGTACTTAGGTGTGGCTTATTTGCACGTCTAATAGCCTCAAAGAATGTAGTGACTTCTGTGTTGTTTTCAAATGAACAGAAAATATAATACACGGTTGGTAACTCAGGGACATGTGTGGGTGCCAGGCTTGTGTGTACAAAGTAGATCTGCCTTATGCACAAAGCTTTATATAAACCAAATTACATTTGTTTTAGTCAGATAATCTCCGGACTATTTGCCTGTCCTATTCTTTTTATTCATCTCTAGGTCCCAATACATGAAAGGCTGTAAGTTTGTTCTAATTTTATCTTACCTTCCTCTATACATCTATATCCTTCCTACTGTGATGTATAAATGGAACTCAATTTTAGGTGCTGAAAATTTTATCATTGAAAATACATATACGAAATCTTAGCTTCTACCCAGATGGGGTTAAAAATGTATACTGACCTTTTTGAAACAGATTTTAACAATGTGTTTAGATTGGTAAAGATTCTTGCTAAATGTTATGAAGAAATCCACTGCATATGTCAATATATTTCAGTGGAACATAAAAAAATATTTGCATACAGGAATCTTTCCCAAAAGTGTGGATATTCTAAGCAGAATGCTAAATGTCTTTGTGGGTGATGGCACATAGGTTTGAAGTAGAAGTTGGGACAGAGGAATTGCTTTGCATTATAACTTCCTGAGAACTGAGAAGAGGGGAAGAAAGAATGCAAGGTAGGCTGGTGTCCACGGGAAGGGAGGTGAGCTGAGATGCAGAGGGCATGTGTGAGACTAGAAAGTCAGGGATTGGAAAGAGAGAGGTCTGAGAGGAGTTTTAGGGCAACGTGCTCTGCAGTGTGACTTACAAGTCTCATAATGCTTAGTTTGCCTGGAGTTGTGGTAGAGACTCAGAGAGATGGAGTTGTGTATGTGGGCTGACATGGGGCTGAAGTCATCCACCTTTGGCTGAGGGCACTGCAGACAACGGAACTGTGCAAGCAAATGTGGGCAACTGTTGACCTGAAAAAGACCACCCTGGGAAAATGTTTCTTCCTGGGCCTTAGTTTGGTGGGTGTATGTTTCTCTATACTATAAAGACTGGTCAACAGCGCTTTCCTGTACTTTTTTGCGCTAAGACCTCCCCCCCACTTTTTTTTTTTTTTTACAATGGAACAATTTAATATATTTGGTAAATTTCTTAGGCTAGTTCACAGGGAAACAAACTCACAAGAGGATGGGTAACAGTCTGTTCACTGGTTTTCTCTAAATAGATGCAGTGAGTCATCTCTTCTCCTTAGTTTACCATCTGCTATGATTTAGAAATCAGTCCTAATTTAATCAAGAATTTACTTTATTCTCTTTTTTCCTTCCTTGATATTCTTGCCGAAGGACTGTCCTAGGACTCACACATTTATTTTTCGTTGTGCATGACGAGCCATATTTTCTGAAAGCCTCATTCTCTTTTCATAAGCCAGGTAACCTAGCGAGACATAACAGCTCTTTCAGATTGGATGGGTGAAGTCTAGTGCTGAGTGTTTCTGTAAGCCTGAAGGTTTTGTGCTGGTTAGGCAAAAGGTATTAAGGGCTTTAGGTTATTGAGAGCCATCTTGATCTACCAGATCAGGAGAGTCAGGTATTGTACTGAGACCACAGGCATTGCCAACTTAGAGACCTACTGGGTTGATAGCTAAGCGTACAGGCAAACCAAGCAGCAGAGCCCTTTCTCTAGCTCTGTGCTGTTCACTGCCCTCAAGTCATTTAACCCATATGTGAACACTGTAAATAAATATGGTCATACTGAGACAATGAACTTGTTCATTGCTAAATCAAGGTTCCTCCTGATTAGAAATTGACCAGGTCTCCACTCATGAAAGAAATCAGCCAATGGTGACCAAGGGAATGTATTAACATCTTTTCGTAGTAATCTCTGCTAACGTTCTTCAAAAAAGGCCAGCATCTCTGGGACTTGCACCTAACTTAACTATTTGGAGAGGGTCCAGTGATGGTATACACATTTAAGGAGCATTGCTCAGTGGTTCAAAGAGCTATTCAGTGAAGAGGTCTCCATTCTTACTGGATGTTAACAGGGCTGGTCTGTCATGTTGTCATCTTGGGGGAGAATGTTAGAGTGGAAGAAGATTGTTTGTAGCTTTAGCCAAACTCAAAGGCTCAGGGCTCCAAGAAAGACAGAGAGGTATAAACCCTGGTTCTTTGCTTATTTTTTTGAAAAAGTATATTAACCTAGTAATACTAAAATGTGCATCTATCGTAGGGAGTGCGATGAAGATACAGAACTTAAAATGACATGGTCTTTCTTAAGAGTTGCATTAGGAGCTTTATTTATCTTGTGCTCTGGTGTACTTTTGCACAATATTTGGTTCTTTGGATATTGTAAGGGTAGGAATTTCAGCAGTTGTCCCTGGACAAGGGAATGGGGGTAGAAAGGCCAGAACAGAAACTAAATCAAAGTGTTTAACTTTTCTAAGTGTCCTCCTTTATGGACTGTGGTTGAAATAACTAACTCCTGAAAACATGGTCTCACTGAATTGTCATAATGATCCCAGGAGGATGGTATTATCAGACTTGGCTTGATCGTAAGCACCAAAGACAGCGGCAGAGCCAGTCCTGGCAGCCAGGGCTCTGTGACAACAGATGTCACCTTCCGTGGCTCTCTGCTGCAGGTGCAGGAAGGAAACGCAAGGCACAGCCTGGACAGAGCCCGACTACTGTTACCAGAGACCAGACTCTTGGGGTTTTTGCCTTGGTCCCTGCATGTACATGAGAGCGGCGTGTGCTCTGCCTGGCGCACGAAAGAACTCATATTTGTTCCTTTTCTCTTCAACGCATCTGAGATACTGACGGTTGAGTGCTCTTCCTAAAACATTGCTTTTGTCATATTATTCCCCTGCTAAAAATCGGAGCCTTGGGAACAAGGTCAAAATCATAGGGAATAGAATGGATCAACAAACCACGGGCTATTTGTACAGTGATACATGAAATAGCAGAGGAAATGCTGGAACCACGGCTACGTGCCAGCGCATGGGGAGTATACTGGTAATGTTAGCAAAAGAGGCAAGACTTAAAGCACTTTTAAAGTACAGAAGTATCACTTTCTAAAGATTGTAAAACAGGAGAAACAATATTTCACAACAATGCAAACTAAGGTGTGAAATATAAACGAAAGCACATAAACTGTTACCATGGAAGAGAGGCGAGCTGTTACATGATGGGGGGAGGGAAGAGCTTGTGACCGAGAAGGGATACACTGGAGGTGGCTGAGAATCTAGAGACATTTCTGTGTACTGACCTGGGTGGTCGTTACCTAGGAACTGGCTTTTTAGCCTTAATTAATTTAGGATGACAACAGAGCCCAGCCCATGTCTGTTGTCTTAGGGTCACTGTTAACAGAGGTTCCGTTCTTGCTCAGGTTTTGCTCTTGGGGGGTTAATTGCATGGGCATGCTAATGAAAATGTACACATAAATTTTAGGCACTTTGCTCAGTGTGTATTATATTTCACAGTAAAACATTTTTTAAAGATTTTATTCATTTGACAGAGAGAGGGTGAGCACATAAGCAGGGGGAGCAGGAGTGGGAGAGGGAGAAGCAGGCTCCCTGCTGAGCAGGGAGTCCCCTGCGGAACTTGATCCCAGGATCCTGGGACCATGACCTGAGCTGAAGGCATACACTGGGCAGACACCCCACAGTAAAACATTTTTAAATTAAAAAAAATTGATATGGAGAGGATGTCAACACTTCTTTTCTAATGCAGCATTTGAAACAATGAATAATATCAGAACTAATATAATAATAATTACATAATACTGAAAAATCACTATGTAACTGGATGGTCCAATGATCACAAAATAGCTTTATATAAAGCTGCACTTATCTGTGTATCATGGAATGGAATGGATGTCATCTGACTTCCTAGTGGTCTCTGGGAGAGTGCAGCATTGCTTAAATAATTATTTCCCCAAACACCTTAATAAGTATGTAAATGTCTCCAATCTTGACTAACAACTTGTAACATATCATAGATTGACACTTTGAAAAACACATGTCCACAGGATCCTTGTTATTAGCATCTCAGGTTTTTGGCCTCCAACTCTTGCTTTTTTATCTTTTCCTTCCACTCTCCTGCACAAACCCTCTGATTATATTCTTCTTTGCATGAAACAACCACTCCATTTTTCCCTTCCTTACATTCAACTCCTCCGTGTCACACCATCTAAGCCCCACATCTTAGATGAAACCCCTTGAACTTGGGGCACCTGGGTGGCTCAGTGGGTTGAAGCCTCTGCCTTTGGCTCAGGTCATGATTCCAGGGTCTTGGGATCGAGCCCCGCATTGGGCTCTCTGCTCAGCAGGGAGTCTGCTTCCCTTCCTCTCTCTCTGCCTGTTTCTCTGCCTACTTGTGATCTCTGTCAAATAAATAAATAAATAAATAAAATATTAAAAAAAAAAAAAAAGAAACCCCTTAAACCAATCTGACAGTGATCTTCCCTTTCAAAGGTCCTATGGCCATCATTACCGGGATTAGGGGTAGGTAGAAAACAGGGGTTTACCCTGTGGATTCGAGGTAACTGCTAAGACAAGGAGGGCAGATGGTGGATGGGTATGCAAGGGTGCACACCAAGGCCAAGGTCTCATTAGCTGCTCTGTGTTCAGGATGAGCATGTGGCTACAACTGGAAGAGTAGCCTGGCCACTGGATGGACACAGGTGGTATGCCAGAAACCTGTGCCTGTGGGTCAGGAAGACAGTGAAGGTCCCAGAAAGCACATATAGAACATCTGGAGGCAGCTAAGTCAGAGTCCAAATACAGCAGAGTGAAACTTGACAGCAAGAAACTGGTACTTCCCAAGAGTGGCATTTAGAGCCAAAGCACCTGCAAAACACAGGACTTTGCAGGTGAGTGTTAATGGAGGTAACCTGTTAAAGTGGAAACAGGAGTGGAAAGAACGTCTCGGCAGATTCCTGGTACCAGTCCTCCATGCTCCTTTGGAATATGTCATAGACTGCCTTGCATTTGATATTTATCTGTGTGAATCTAGAACTCCAGTTCAATTATATGGTCTTAAAGGACAAGAATCATGTGTTTTCCCGAGCTTGTGGAACAATCAAGCCCTGTCTAGACTTCTTTGGCCTCACTCCTACTGCTCTTGCCCTTTCCCTCCAGTTCCTCAAATCTGGCAAATTCTTCCTACCTCCGAATATTCACAACAGATTCACCTGTTACCCAGACATTTCTCTCCCACCCTGAGCCTCCTTCACTTTTGCCAGCTAATAATTCTGCTTCCCTGAGGTCACTGTTTAAACCTCACAGTCTGGTCTGTGACATTTCTTGGCCACGTAATGCACTCCTCTGGTATATTGCATTTGGATTCCAGAACACTCAGTAAAAGTAATAAAACTAACAACTCACAGGGGCGCCTGGGAGGCTCAGTGGGCTAAGCCTCTGCCTTCTGCTCAGGTCATGATCCCAGGGTCCTGGGATCGAGCCCCGAGTCGGGATCTCTGCTCAGCAGGGGGCCTGCTTCCCTCCCTCTCTCTCTCCCTGCCTCTCTGCCTACTTGTGATCTCTGTCATATAAATAAATAAAATTTTTAACAACAACAACAAAAAAAACACAAACAAACAAAACAAAACTAACAACTTACTTGCCATGAGACAGGTACCCTGCTACGTGGCATCATTAGACTCTTTTTAAATTCTGGCAGCAGCACTGAGGGGGTGGGTATTATTACTAGTATCACCATTTACAAATACAGGAAAAGGGAAGCATGAGAATTTGAATAATTCTTCAGGATAAATGGTCAACATCTATATCTAGACAATGACTACAGGGCCTCAAACACAGTAAACTCTGGGCAACTAATCTGTTGGTTATGATCAGTGTGTTCCATAAAAGTAGCAAGTGAGTAAATGTGGACAAAAGGCTGTTCTCACCAGGGGCAACGTCTAAGATCCCAACTGTCTGTTCACTTTACTTCCCATGAAAAGGAAGGAGTGAGGATCAATTTTCTAGTTTAATTGGAACAGAAATGATGAAGTCTCTCCAGGGATTCAATAATTATCAGCCATTTTCTTTTCAGGTTTTCAACTGACTTATAATACCATTACTCAGCCTTAACAACCCCACTACTAGAAAAGATTTTCCCCTTCAAACCCAGGTTGGTTTCAGTGGAAAATCACATTTGACAGATGCTTAAACTGAAGTTACTCTTGAAGCCCTTATGTTTTTTTGCCCTGGGGTGTTGGTTCTCAAACTGGTTCCCGGACCAGCACCAGCAGGTGCCCTGGGGACTTCTCTCATTTCCAGGTCCCAGCCAGACTTACAGAATCAGAGACTCTGGGCTGGAGCCCAACCATCTGTGGATTCACAAGCTTTCCAGGGCATTCTGATGTATCTTACTGTTGGAGAACCACTCCCCAAGGGGATGAGTGAGGAACATACCTCAAGCCTGGGTACCTAATACCCATACTTCATACTTCAAGAAATGTAAAGTTTTGAGTCAAAAATTATAGCACAGTTTGGTCTACAATACTGCTGGGGGCACCTGGCTGGCTCAGACGGTAGAACACACAACTCTTGATCTCAGGGTTGTGAGTTCAAGCTCCACACTGGGGGTAAGGATTACTTTAATAAATAAATCTTAAAAAAAAAAAAAAAGAAGAAGAAACTGCACAGAAACTTGCAGATTAAAAAAAAGAAAAAGTTCTCAATGGATTCAGTTTAAATGAGTGGGAGAAGTAGGTCAAATGGTAAGATTTCTATTTTCTTATTTGGAAAAGGAACAATAATTAAGGGATTGTTTGTGCTTTCTGCCTTTCTCTTTTATAGCCTTGTTTTCCTGCTCTAGCAAAGGTATATGAAACCAAGCTAATTTTCCTCTCCTAAAAAAGAGGAACTTCGGTGAATACTTATGCTAAGTAACTTGTTCTTCTTGGTCATCAAGTTTCAAAATGAGAAATTAAGTGTTGCAAATTCACTGACTGTAAACAGTTTGCCCTAAATACATACTACATTGAAAAGGAATGATTTCATTAGAATTGTGGAACTCCAAATTTATAGAACTATGATAAAAGCTCCATAGTGTGAGTAATAAGAAAACAAAAAAGTTTTCAAATACAATTTTTAAGCAGCTATTTTTTTAATAGCAAAGAAAATAGTTTGGAAATTTATTTGATTGTAAATTTTTTGACAATTAGCTGAATGAAAAAAACCTATAACTATTTTTTGCGTGCGCACGCACGTGTGTGTCTTACTCTGCAGTAACATTTCAAAATGTCAACACTTTCCCCCAAACTTCTCCCAAACAGATGGGCGTAAAGACAGCCACATAGGGACATCAATAAGCAAAGTACTAGCTCACAGTTGTAGTGTGACCCTAAAATCTGAAACTTTTAAATTTGCTTTAAGGAATTGAAATACGCATTTAGATCACTTAAATGTAATGCCTTAGGGTTAACAAAATTTTAACTGTTTTGACTTCTTGTCTAAAAGAGACATTCACCATTTTTGGTGGTGGGGATGATCTGTGAATTATGAGAGTGTTTTACGGAGCTCTGTGGGTCTGGGGTGTGCATGGACTGTTTGGCACTGAGGGCACAGGGTGAAGAGAGGAGGGAGGACTGGAAGCTTCCAGACTCTGAGCTAGGACCGTGATCCATGTGCTGAGCTCAGTCCTGAGTCATGAGGAATCTATCTACTATGAATTACAAACCTGGCAATGCGCAGGTAAGACCAAGGTTAAGTCTTTATAGTCAGGCTTTGAACAACATTTATAAGGGCAAAGCTTGCAAGTTCATTTCCTTTAGGGAGTATCTTTGATCCTCCATCACCAGCACTATTTGGTAGAAATGACACTGAATGTTCATTTTCATAGAATGCATTTGAGATGAGCAGCAGGTCACGTGGGGTGATTTTGTAAAGAAAGCAATCACATTGAATGGATAACGATGATGTGGTTTATATATACAGCGGAATACTATGCAGCCATAAAAAACCACCCAAATCTTGCCATTTGCAATGATGTGGATGGAACTAGAGAGTATTATACTAAGCAAAATAAGTCAATAGGAGAAAGACAGTTATCACATGATCTCTCTGATATGAGGAATTTGAGAGGCAGGGAGGGGGGTTTTGGGGGAGGAAGGGAGGGAAAAAAATGAAACAAGATGGGACCAGGGAGGAAGACAAACCATAAGAGACTCTTAATCTCAGGGAAAAAACTGAGGGTTACTGGGGGATGGCAGGGAAGGAATAGGGTGGCTGGGTGATGGACACTGGGCGGGGAGGGGGGTAAGTGCTATGGTGAATGCTGTGAATTGTGTAAGACTGATAATTCACAGACCTGTATCCCTGGGGCAAATAATACATTATACGTTAATAAGATAAAAACAAAAATGAAAGCAAACCACATTGCTTAATAAATAAAATTAATCAGGAATGTAAAAAAAGAAATCAATCATATGACTGAGAAGTTAGTGTAGAGAGGTTGAACAGTATAGATATAGGAAAAGCTTATCTAGAGCAGCTGCATAACTTCCTTTGCTTAAACTCATCATCCATTTCTCTACACAATTACAACAATGGGAGACCCAGTTCTTACAAATAGTTCATGAGTTTCATTCGAAACTTTGATAAAAATTTTGAGCACCTGCTGGGTGTAATCACTGAATAAGATAAAATCCTTATATTCAAGAAGCTGAGTGAGAAAACCATTACACCTGTAATAATAAAGATATGCAAACAGACTGAGCAGAGTGATTAGTCTAGCCTGGGAACTGAATGAAGGCTTCCTAGAGGAAATGTTACTTGAGTTGCGTCTGAATAAGGAGAAATCAGCTAGGAAATGGGGGTAGCGGTGGGGTGGGTGGGGGAGATGTTTCCAGTGGAGGGAGCAGAATGCATAAAACCTCAGAGGTCTGAAATAAGAGATGGGAATCCCAGGGGTATGTCTAAAAAGTTGCAAGAAGTTGACAGCAGGACAGGGCAGACATGAGAACAGAGAGGTGGGACTCATGCTTTAATAGTTATGCGGAGTAGGCCTTGGAGAACACTGCAAGACATACAAAAAGGTTTGGACTTGATCTTTAGGTAACATGGGAGCCACTGGAGGGTGTGGAGAAGATGTGTTTAGGAGGTGTGTTTAGGAAGACGTGGCCATGTGGAAGAAGGATTTAAGGCTGACAAAACAAAATAAGGAAACCATGGAGGAGGCTTCTGCAGTGGAAGAGAGATGATGAGAGATTGAATAAGCAGTAGCCACAGGGATGGAGAGATTTGAGACCTCTCAGGAGCTCAAATTAATAGAATGTGGTTGTGCATTACACAGGAGGGGGTAAGGGAAGAGCAGCTGAGGTAGTGAGCTTGGTAACTGGTTGGCTGTCTACACAAGGAGCAGACTTGGAGGAACCTAAGTTTAAATTTGGGTATTTTATGTTAGAGCTAGAGATATCCACAAGGAAGCTGGATACATGCTGAAGAGCACAGCCAAGGTCAGATTTGCCTTTACAGATTAGGAAGTCGGCAGTGGAGAGATAGGAACTAAACCCATGAAGTCAATGGATGACTCAGGGAGAATGCAGAGGTCTATGGTCAGAAGAAGCAAATGAACGAGAGGCCCAAAAAAGAAAAAAAAAAAAAAAAAAAAAAAGAATCCATCAGTAAAAAGGAGAAGTAGGAAGGCATGTGTTGGAGGCAGTAGCAGGGGGGTGAGCTAGAGAAAAAACCAAAAGGACTAGAGAGAATCTGATAAAGAATTTGATCAGAACCAGACTATAAACTCCCATTAAAAGTTTAGTTCTGAGATAGCCTTCTCTAAGTGCCCTTAAAATAGTCGAGCAAGCTCTAACCTACAAAATAACATTAGTCAGTTTGATATTGGGAGAAAATTTTGATCTGTTGGCCAAGTCATCTCTACCATCCATATAGCACTGTATTCTCTAGTATGGTAACTACCACCACATACAGCTTACATATATTTAATTCAAAAGAAGTAAAATTAAAAATTTGGTTCTTCCTTAGCACTAGTACATCTACTACTAGACTAGTAACACCAGCATATTTCAAGTGCTCGATAGCCATATGTGGCTAGTAGCTACTGTATTGGACATCACAGATATAATATTGTCACCATGGCAGACTAATTCTATTGGACACAGTCCAATTCTGTTGGATACTACTAATCTAGAAAATAACTAATTTTTGTTATTGCACAAGGAAGGAGCCATGCGCTAAGCAAAATACTGTTTATTGGTAGGAAGATTACAGATGCGGTCACAGTAACTACAAAGTCTGATGTTTGAAATATAATACATCATAGCATTAGAATTAGAATTCCTTGAAGATTGATATTGTATGGTGCTAACTACAGCAAAGCAGTAATTAGCACTAGGGAATAAGCAGAAGTGAATTCTTTTCCCTGTGAGTTCAGATTCAATAAAATTTGGAGATGCTGCCACCATCTGGATGATTAGGAAAACAGAACTTAATCTAAACTTGGAAGTTTG
The DNA here is from genome assembly GCA_003697995.1 of Taxidea taxus jeffersonii. Lineage (NCBI taxonomy): Eukaryota > Metazoa > Chordata > Mammalia > Carnivora > Mustelidae > Taxidea > Taxidea taxus. Next base: position 34,583 of record RCUC01151754.1, on the reverse strand, counting down.
TATTTTTTCCCCCAAATCTGCCAAGTGACATAAAACAGTAGATGCTTTTTGTGTGTAAGGGATTTTTTGCTAATACAAAACAACTTTTTAACATTTCTAATCCAAACTGATGATCTAAATTGTTTGAATTGTTCAATGTTCAAAGTGAGAGATCAGAGGATCCCCAAATCGTGTTTCACTAGGATTTTACTAGGAAAGTGAAAATGTTTCACTAGAAAAGTAAAAATGTCCCTTCAAATTTGTGTTTCTGTATATTCTTCATATTAGAGAGTAGTAATGTTAGCCTCTAGTGAGAAGAAAACATTAGTAATAACAATAAACCATGAAAATGAAATTAATATCTATCACAGTAATAACAATAAACCATGAAAATGAAATTAATATCTATCACAGTAATGATTTAGAAGATGAAGGTAGGAATTCACTATATAGCCCATTTAATATGGTATTGATACTGCCTTTTTTTTAAAAAAAAAGATTTTATTTATTTGACAGATCACAAGTAGGCAGAGAGGCAGGTAGAGAGAGAGAGGGAAGCAGGTTTCCTGCTGAGCAGAGAGCCTGATGTGGGACTCGACCCCAGGACCGGAGATCATGACCTGAGCCAAAGGCAGTGGCTTAACCAACTGAGCCACCCAGGCACCCCTTGATACTGCTTTTAATAATCATACCATGTTTACCCAGGAGATGCTGGCCAAGTGGAGGATGCTGGGCAGTCTGGCTGACCCAGCTTGTGGCCACAAGGTACATTGCTCACAGATGTGGCTGCCTGCTTAACAGGGAAGTATAAATGACTAATTGTGTTTTTCTGAGTGTGTGTGTGTGACCCCAAATATTTGGTCTTGTTGCTCAAGAAACCGAAGAGGGAGAGGGCTGAAAAACACTATTCTAAAGGCATCCAGCAGGTGGCAGCAGTGAGGCAGTTGATGAGCATGTCCTCTCTGATCTGGCCAAGTGAAATACACTAAGTTATGATCAACCTTAACTAACAATGTCTCTTTACGACATCTAGCCAGAAGCACAATCTAAATATCTATATACTAAGGGGAAATCCATTTAAATCTTGAAAATGGCCAATTGAAAACATAATTTACAGAAGGCTTGCATATAACATAACTTTAAAGGCACGAATATGGTGTGGGGTGGAGATAGGAAAAGAACAGTCCAAATATGAGATAAATGGATAGACTTTCATGAGGAAAGGACATCTGGGAAGAAGGACTCCTTGTTTTCTGTGGCTTCATAAAACCCTTACATCCCCTAATGCATGGGAAACAGACATTTGGAAGCAGTATACCAGACAACTGGAATAAAAGGGGTGAGTCCCTTGCTGCTGGTGTCGTCACTAATGTACACACAGGCAGCTTGCCTTAGGTCTGCTTCCAGTTAAGAATGAACAGCTCCTCACAATTTTGCATGAAGTTTATAGAGATGAAAAATAGATGGGGAGAAGGGTCTGTTGGAAGTCCTACGGGTCTTGGGTCTGTAGGACCTTAAGGTCTTTAAGAGACCTTTAAGAGGTCTGTAGGAAGATCCCAAACCCTCCTGCTGTGGACACACCAAATCTACAGCTACATATGGATCATATCCTTCCAAAAAAGACAGAACTTTCAAAAACTAGATGAACTGCTCTCCATAACAAAAGATAAAAGGACCACTTCCATGGATAGGAGAGGTACACACATGGTCTCACAAAGAAATACACCCCAGTACGGTGATTCAAACAATGGGGAGGGATCTCACCAGACATACCCTTCCCTCAGAGAAGTGAGGGGTTGTCCCACATTGAGCACCCAAGCCCCTATAATCTGCATCAGAGAGATGAGTCACAACATCTGGCTTGGAAAACCAGTCAGGCTGATGTCCAGAAGTCCCTCCCAAGTGCTATGGGAAACTGAGACTTCTCTCTTGGGTGGTTCACATGTTGCCTCACTGGCCCCAATCTAGCACAAAACAGCAGCTTGATAAGTGCCTAGACTGTATGTAAAGAGGATTTCATTTGCTGATCTGGGGGCACTGACTAGAGGGATGGGGACAGTTGAGATGCTCCCCAAAGACAGAGGTGCTGATGGACACCATCAATGCACTCTCTACATAGCCTGCTGGCCTAGTCTGGCAAGCTCAGTTAACCCCCACACCCTGCCCACAGCACTTGCTGATACTGGAGAGCAGCATTTCCCTGCCACCTAACTGGGGTGGGAAGTGCAAGTGGCTGTGGCATTCTTCTGCATCCAGCTTAAAGCCAGTGCTTGCATGTAGACAAGGCATACTTCTACTGCACTGTTGAAGCCTGTAAGCATGCACAGTGGACACATATCTCCCCTCTTTTCTGAAGCTGACATGTGCCCCATTCCCAACACTCTCCAGCTGCCATGTAGGTATATGCAATGCACCCAGGGGACACCCCTTGAACACCTGGTGGCCAAGAAGGTTGGCATTCCAGAGCTCCACAATACTATAATAATTGGAAAGGCAGTCCTTGGAAGGCCAACATCCCCATTGCACAGACAGTAAATTGAAACACCCTAGTCTTCCCAGGGGAAAAAGACCTATTTACTTTTCCTGGAGCTTCAGCCTGGAGGATTCTGGTTTCTTTTACATCGAGAGGCTACAGAGGCATTCCTGGGGAATGTGAGGAGATACTACAGTTGGATGAGACCTCATAGAAAAGAGATTATATACTCATCTAAAGCCCTGATTTTTACAAGTCTCACCCAGGGGACACCTCCAGATCCCCTAGCCTGGAGGTCAGTAGGGTCTATGATTGTGGCTTCCCAGCACTTTATATTTTTTCATACTGTAAAACTATTTTCTGAGGGTCTGGCTTCAGCCTGAAACTAGATGCTAAATGATATTCCTTTCTTTGGATCGCTGACAGGTCTTGGCACACCTTCAGCAATGGAAGTATATCAAGAATAAATCGGGTGGTTTAGATAATCACAAAGGTTAAGGAGAAAACCAAGTGCAAGGCTGATCATGAAAGATAACCCCCTAAACAAGGCCACTCCTATAAGACTGAGAGGTAGCTGTTCTAACACATAAAAGACAAACACAGGGAACCAAGAAAAGTAGGGGAACAGAGAAATATGTTCCAAATGAAACAAGAAAAGACCTAAACAATAAAAAGATAAGTAATCTATGGGGGCCTGGGTGGCTCACACGATTAAATGTCTCACTTTTGATTTTGGCTCAGGTCATGATCTCAGGGTTGTGAGATTGAGCCTGCATCAGGCTCCATGCCCAGCATTGGATTCTCTCTCTCCCTCTTTCTTTACCCCTTCCCCCATCTCCCCCTCTAAAAGACAGAGGAGCAGAAAGAAAGTGGGAAAGAGAGAGATAAGAAATTTACCTGATATAGAATTCAAAGTAATGTTTATAAAAATGTTCACTGAGCTCAGGAGAAGAAAAGATGAAGTGAAAACTTCAATAGTGAGATAGAAAACCTAAAATACTGAACAGAAGTCACAGTGGTTAAGAATATAATAACTGAACTGAAAAACACACTAAGGGGGTTCAACAGGAGACTGATGAAGCAGAATAAGGCATCAGCAAGCTAAAAGATAAAATAATGGAACTGACCCAGACACAACAGCAAAGAGAGGAAAAAAGACTTTTAAAAAGTGAAGATAATTTAAGAGACCTTCAGGACAACACCAAAGGGAATAAAAGTCACACTACAGGGTTCCCAGGAGAGGAAAGGGGCAGAAAATTTATCTGAAGAAATAATGGCTGAAAAATTCCCTAACTTAGGGAAGGAAACAGATACTCAGGTCTAGGAAGCCCAGAGTGTTTCCAATAAGATGAACTCAAAGAGAACCATATCAAAACACATTACAGTTAAAATGCCAAAAGTTAAAGATAAATAGAGAACCTTAAAAGCAGCAAGAGAGAAAGAAGTTGTTCCATACAAAGGAAACCCTATTAGGCTATCAGCATATTTCACAGCAGTAAATTTGCAAGCCAGAAAGGGGTGGCATGACACATCAAAATGCTGAAAGGAAAAAACATCCAATAAAGAAAACTCTACCCAGAAAAATTACCATTCAGAACTGAAGGAGAGATAAAAAGTTTCCAGACAAGCAAAAGCTGGAGGATTTCATCACTACTGAACTGGCTATATAAGAAGTAAAAGGGAACTTCTCTAAGCAGAAAAGAAATGACACTAATTAATAATAAGAAAACATGAAAGTAGAAATCTCACTGGGAAAAGTACATATATTTTTAAGGTAGTGGGTCAATTACTTACAAAGTTACAAAGAAGGATAAAAGACAAAAGTAGTAAATTAATGAAAACTGTAATAATTAGGTAAGGGATACATGAAATAAAAAGATATAAAAAGTGACATCAAAAATGTTGGGGGTGGGTAGTAAAAATGTAGTTTCAGAATGTGTTCAAACTTAAGTACCTATCAAATTTAAATAGACTGTTATATACAGAGGATGATATAAATGAACCTCATAGTAATCACAAAGCAAAAACAAAACAAATACACAAAAGAAATGAGAAAATAATCTAAACTAACATTAAAGAAAATCATCAAAGAGGGAAGAAAAAGAAGGAAGAGAAAAGAACCAAACAGCCAGAAAACAATTTACAAAATACTAATAAGGACATATCTGTCAATAATCACTTTAAATATAAATGGACTACATTCTCTAATCAAAAATCATATAGTGGCTGAATGGATTAAAAAAGAAACATATATACACTGCCTACAAGACAGTAATTTCAGAAGTAATCACACACATAGACTCAACACGGATAAATGGAAAAAGATACTCCATGCAAATAGAAATGAAAGGAACATAGTATTGGAATTCTTGGCTACAGCAATTAGGCAAGAAAAAGAAATAAAAGACAACCAAATTGGGAAGGAAGAAGTAAAACTGTCAGTAAAGACCCTAAAGACTCCACCAAAAAAATTGGAACTAATAAATGAATTCGGTAAATTTGCAGGATCGAAAGTTAATATGCAAAATCTGTTGTATTTCTATATACTAATAACTATCAGGAAGAGAAATAAGAAAACAATCCAATTTTTGTCACATCAAAAAGAATAAGATACCTACGAATATATTTAACCAAGGAGGTAAAAGACCCGTGTGCTGAAAATTATAAAACACTGATAAAAGTCATTGAAAAAGACACAAATGAATGGAAAGATGTTTTGTGTTCCTGAATTAGAAGAATTAATATTGTTAAAATGTCTATACTACCCAAAGCAATCTATAGATTCAGTGCAATCTTTATCAAAATTCCAATGACATTTTTCAAAAAACTAGAAAAAAAAATTCCAAAATTTGTATGGAATCACAAAAGACTCCAAATAGCTAAAACAATCTTGAGAAAGAGAATGGAGCCAGAGGTATCATGCTCCCTGATTTCAAACTATACTAAAAAAAACTATAGTAATAAAATAGTACGGTAGTGACATAAAAATAGACATACAGATCACTGGAACAAAACAGAAATAAGCCTGTGCATCCATGACTAATTAATTTACAACAAAGAAGGCAAAAAATGTACAATGACGAAAGGAGAGTCTCTTCAGTAAATGGTGTTGGGAAAACTGGACAGCTATATGCAAAAGAATGAAAGTGAACCACTATCTTACAATATATACAGAAATAAATTCAAAACATTAAAGAGTTGAATGTAAGACCTGAAACCATGAAACACCCAGAAGAAAACATAGATAGTAAACTCCTTGGCATTGGTTTCAGCAATGGTTTTTTGTCTATTTGTTTTTTTGATCTGGATCCAAAGGCAAGGGAAATAAGAGCAAAAATAAACAAATGGGACTAATTCAAACTAAAAAGCTTCTGCACAGAAAAGGAAATCAACAACAAAACAAAAGGCAACCTACTAAATGGGAGAGGGTATTTGCAAGTGATATATATGACAAGGCATTCATACCCCAAAATACATAAAGAATTCATACAACTTGATGATGAAAAAAACAATCCCATTAAAAAAATGGGCCAAGGACCTGAATAGACATTTTTCCACAGAAAACATGCAGATGGCCAACAAGCTCGTGAAAAGATGTTCAATGTCACTAATCATTAAGGAAATGCAAATGTAAACCATACCTGGTAGAATGGCTACTACCAAAGAGACAAGATAGTGTTGGCAGGGATGGAGAAAAAGGAATCCTTGTATAGCAGGTAAGAATGTGAACTGGTGCAGCACTATGGAAAACAGTATGGAGGCTCCTCAAAAAAAATTATAAGTAGAGCTACCAGGATCCAGAAATTCCACTACTGAGTATCTACCCAAAGAAAACAATAACATTAGTACAAAAACATACATGCAACCCCATGTCCACTGCAGCATTATTTACAATAGCTGAGATAAAAACAACCTAAATGTCCAAGATTGATGAATGGTTAAGAAGATGGATATATAGGGGCACCTGGGTGGCTCAATGGGTTAAAGCCTCTGCCTTCAGCTCAGGTCATGATCCCAGGACCCTGGGATCAAGCCCCACATCGGGCTCTCTGCTCAGCAGGGAGCCTGCTTCCCTTCCTCTCTCTCTGCTTGCCGCTCTGCCTACTTGTGATCTCTGTCAAATAAATAAAAAATTAAAAAAAAAAAAGAAGATGGATATATATACACCATGGAATACTACTCAGCCGTAAAAAAGAATGAGATCTTGCCATTTGCAATAACATGGATGAACCTTGTAAGTATTGTGCTAAATGAAATAAAATAGAGAACAACAAATATTGCATAATTTTGCTTATATGTGAAACCCCAAAACAAAAAACCCAAACAAACAAAACCTAGACTCATTGATGGTTGCCAGAGGGGATATGGGCTGCTTTGGTGGGTGGGAAGTTGAAAATGTTGCAGGATTTTTTTTTTCCTTTGGTGCCCATGGTTCTTGTTCACACCACTGTAAAGAATGAGGACACAGACCAGATGAACAGTGGTGGGCAGCAAGGCAGTTTATTGAGACACATCACAAAGCTCCCAAAGAGGGGGGGGGGACGCCAGGGGGTTGCCACTGGAGTTTCTAAGTCTAGAGGTTTTTATGGGCTTGTTAGTGGAATGTTTTAATCTGATTAACCCCCATGTGCCTGCCACCTAACCAGGTTTTTGTCCACGTTTTCATCTACCTATTGGGTAGTTGTTCATGTGAGAAAGAGTAGAGGGCTCCTTTTAGGATGCTGTAAAATCCTTTTAAGGGTTGTTTCCTCTTAGGGTGGGGGCCCTTGTGCCTGCCTGCCTTTCTTCTATCCTTCCTTAAAATGGGTGAAGGGATTAAGAAGCATAAACTTCTAGTTATACAATAAATAAGTCATGGGGATGTACTGTAATGTACTGTGTGCAGAATGCAGTCAATAATATTGTATTAACTTTGTATGGTGACAGATGGTAACTAGAGTTATTATTGATCATTTCACAATGTATGCAAGTGTTGAATCACTATGTTGTACACATGAAACCAATATAAGATTGTATGTCAATTAAACCTCAATTTAAAAAAAAAGAAAACAGATGGAATTCGAGGATGCAGATGCTGAGGGAGACTTATTGGAAGTAGAGCCGATGGTGCTCTGTCAATGTGAGAACAGCATTAGTTCTCAACTATGACTGCACAACAGGATCGCTTGGGTTGTTTTTAAAGAGTCACATCCCAGATGAATCAAAAAAAATATCCAGGTGGAAGTCCCAGGTATGAGTGTTTTTAAATCACCAGGTGATACCAAAGAGTAGACAAGGTAAAAAAACTGTTGAAATCCAAGAAAAGGTAGGAGAGAGGCGCCTGGGGCCAGGTTGAAAGAAGAATGGAAAGGAACATTCAGGGTGGTCTGGTAATGTTTGGGGGAGGTACAATTTTCTAAAAATAAAACAGACCATTCAACTACTGGTTGATTCAATTATATTATGTCCAACATCATATTAAGTATTGAGTACATGGAAGTAAATACAATTTGGGCATGACCCTTGAGGGGTCCACAATCTAGGCCTTGCAAATTTGGTAACACCTTGTTGCCCAGAGCCAGGGAACCATTGCTACATGGTAGGGAGGGTGAATGGCTATTAAGGTTAAGTGCTGAGCATTGGAGAAACACTAATGTTGACTTTACCTTGGAGTTAAAATGATTTAGATGCCACTGAAATGGGTGAGAGGTTGTTTGGGATTTCATGAGTAGCCCTGCCCAGGGCATTCTCAGCTGATGGTAAGGGACTCAGCTTCCAAGACTGCCCTCTGGAGAAAGACAGACATTACCAGTGTCCAATAAAAACCTGGTTAACAGGAAAGACTGAGTGGAAAAGGTGCAGTGAAATTGTATCAGACTGGCCACCATGGAGTGGAGCCTCAGAGGAAAGAGATCATTGATCATCAAATGACTGCATGGTTTAAGATTACACTTAAGTTATATGAATAAAAAAACAAAAACAATGGCTTAAGCAACAAGGAAGCTAATTTCTCATGAAAAAGAAATTCAGATGTTCTAGCCATCATATAAAATCTACACTCAGTGCAAAAGGAAAAAAAAAAAAGAAAGAAATTAGTGAAGGAGATGATGCCCTTCATTATTAAAGAAATCTCCTAAAAACACACACAACACTTGTATAATTAATTCCTTTGTCAAAGTTTTGCAACATAGTTGTCCCTTGCTACCAGGGAGGCAGGAAATGTCTTTTTTTTTTTTTTTAAAGATTTTATTTATTTATTTATTTGAGAGAGAAAGAGAGAGAGAGAGTATGAGCAGGGTTGAGAGGGAGAGGGAGAAGCAGACTCCCTGAAGCAGAATCCCCACTGAGCAGGGAGCCTGATGTGGGGCTCAATCCCAGGAATCTGGGATCATGACCTGAGCTGAAAGCAGATACTTAACCGACTGAGCCACCCAGGTGCCCAGGAAATGTGTCTTTTATCTGTGCTCAGTTTATATTGGTGCTTTATTCTTATAAAGCAAGAAGGGAAGGATATATCTGGAAGGCAACTAGCCAAATCCATCATGCCAATCAAGCAACCTGTGAAGGAATAATGGCAGGGTAGCAACCCAGCTGATTGGAACTGGGAAGGTTTTAAACTGTCAAGATCTTTTATATTAAATTCTTACTCTTACCTATATTCAATAGCATATAGCTATAAAATGGTTTCGAGTTGTAAGTCAAACTCTTCATAGGACAAAAGGTACTTTTATTCACATGATATCTGTATCAATTTCTCCATTCATATTTTAATTCCACAGTGAAGAGAAACTGAAAGAACAGATTATATTTCAATAATGAAAAAGCAACCAGATCTGCATAAGTATGGCAACTTTTTCCTTTATACTTAGAAATAAATCCCTTCCTCCCTTTCTTTTTTCTCCTTCCTCCCTTCCCTTTTCTTCCTTCCTTCCTTCCTTCCCCCCCTCTTCCTTCATTCCTTTCCCCCCCTTCCTTCCTTCATTTCTCTCTCTCTCTTTCTTTCTTTCCACTATGTACTTCAACTGTGTATGTCAGGTTAAGATTGAACCCTTGAACCTGAGCCAGTCCAGGTTTCCATAGGGTTAAATTTGGATTCTATCCAATCCTAGAAAAATCAGTTCTAACTAACCACTCAATGAATTTAAATTGAACTGAAAGAGAAGGATCCTGAAGGTTGATATGAATGAAATCTCTGAGTTCTTTCTACTCCCAGGGGACCTTAGATCTTCATATTCTAGTTTGGATCAGATCAACTCTGAGCTCAGAAGATATTCTGGGATTAAGTTAGCATGCACTCAAAGTCTAAGCAACTCCAGGAAGCTCTGAGCCTCTAAAGTGGCAAAAAAAGGAATATTAAAATTTTTTCTTCCAGATGCTATCACATTATGTTAAGTCAAAGTACACATTACAGCCCTCAGCTTGGGTGACTGGACAGTTTTCCTGACAAGAGGGCACCATTTGCTTCATTCATCTGCAAACACCATATTCATGCTTCCACAGGAATCACATCTAAGCCACCAAATTTCAGTGTCCAGTTTCGTACTTAATACAGCCACATCTCCGACAAAACACTATAAGCCAACTTTGGTTACTTGACATTTCAGGAGACTAATTAAATATCACCTTCAGTTTGTAGCAAACAAACTGAGTTCCCAGCAAATGTCAAGCCCCATGAAATCCTAAAAATGGACAAAGAACAAAGGAGGGTGCATTTCTGTATGTGTGCTCAGGCCCGTGTCTAGTTCAGTGGCCCTGCGATCACCAAGCACTCTAAATGGTAATCATTCTGGCTTTTTCATGACTCAAGTCTCTCACTCAGTAGGCATGGCAGTAAATTTGACTGGGCTTGAAGAAATCCGAATTACAATCCCAGTTCTTCTCCCAAGCAGAGATACACAGTGGACAAGTTCCTTAACTGTCTCGTCTGTTTTATATTCTAAAAAATCTGAAGGTTAGATTAGATGGCTTTAAATCTCATTTTCAGTTCAAAATTCTATAATTTGGAGTACTTTCTGAGAACTCTTAAGAGTAACATATTTATTTCTGCATTTCCTCATCTAAAAGAACCAATCTTGGCTTTACAGGAAATGGATGTAGCACTGGATGCAACATGGGTTTTGTTAATCCCATTTATAAATCTCCATTAAGTAACAGGTCCTGTTTGTTGACATCTAAAGTAATAAAAATTTTTTCAACACATTGAAATGCGTCCTCAAGGAAACATTTGCAGAGGATTTCTTAAGCACACAGCTGAAGAAATGTGATGGTACCTCCAATGGCTCCCTTAATTTTACAAGCCTTAACACACTTCATGCTACAACACTGGGAAATTGCTGAAGGCAGAAAGAAAACTACCTCCACAGAGAAAGAACAAGAAGGGCTTTTGTAAAAGTAAATAAAATCTGATGAAGTTGGCATAAAGTTGGAAAAAACGTTGGGTTGCGTACCAGCACCATCCCATGAACCCTTTCTTGGCTGAGTGGGTCTAGATAATCACATGCCACATGGTGGTGTGTGGTACATGGTGGTTTCTTTCACAGGGAGTAGGGATAAAAATATTAGATTGAACTTTATGAAAGGTTTTGTAGGTCAAAACTGATTGAATACTGGCAACGCGATATGCCTGGACCAAATATTTTTGCTTTTTCCATGTGGATATCGAGTGCCAATTCGACCAGAATGCTGAACATGAGCACCCAGGATGCAGATGTATTGTTACCCTTAGTAATGACACTATGAGGAGTGTTAGGCTGGACCCCCACAGGAGGTCTGACCACAGCAGAACCTCCAAAGGAACTAGAGTCCACGGAAGTGGGGGTGGAGGGTAAGGAGTACAGACGAAGCCACAGGGAGTGCACAGGGAGGATTAGGGCACTGCTTAATTTGTATCTCTTGCACTAAAATTAACTGGAACCCCACTAAACATGTTGAGGAGGAGACAAAAGTAAAATTGCAACTCTGTTGCATTTGGATAATAACACATTTGATACACCACCCAGGAGAATGGAGTACCCAATGCACACATTATTGAGAGGCAGTTAATAGTATCATTCTTCCTCACCATGTGGGTCCTTACTTCACACTTCCCAGCCATTATCAGAGTGCTTTGCTTAGCATACAGTCTCAGGCCCTCTTCTTTCATTCCTCCTCGCCCACTTCCAAGAGTTCTTTCTATTTACATAATTTCATCTGATTCCTACCCACTAGACAGTCCTCTCATCTCACCTTCTCATCAGTCTCATACGTACAGATGCTTCTTTCCAGGTTGACTTCACCCATGTACTACTCCACTTAATATCCCATAAATGTTTATTAAGATCTTTAAATATCTACTCCTTTGTAAATGGTCTTTTTCATTTGGGTGCATTGTGTAGTTCAACGGTATTGTGAACTCTGAAAGTGAAGACTTAATATTTTCAGCAAAGTCTGATATAAAACAGGATTCAGAGGAGAGAGCAAGTATGTGGATGTATGCTTGTTATTACTGACTCATAGAACAATGCCTCACCCATCCAGGAATCAGGTGTCTGGAAATCTCAAATTTCTGGGGACACAACTAACAGACACAAAATAAGATAAGAAAAAGTACTGAGAGAATTTAAGAAACCCAAGTTTCTTACCCAAGTAAGTTTCTTACCCAAATAAGTGTCATAGTATCCAAACACTAAAGCTCATGGATATTTTTCACATGAGGCCAAATCTGAATCCATTTCTGCTTACCTTGCTTAGAAATATAACAAGTTTGAGGGGGAGACAAACTAATAGAGACTATCGACTCCAAGAAACAAACTGAAGGTTTTAGAGGGAAAGGGGGTGGAGGGATGGGTTAGACAGGTGATGGGTATTAAGGAGGGCACATTTTGCATGGAGCACTGGGGGTTAGATGCAAACAATGAATCATGGAACACTACATTAAAAACTAATGAAGTACTGTACGGTGACTAACATAACATAATTAAAAAAAAAAAAGAAATCTAACAAGTTTGAGTACATGGTTTCCATAGTGGATTAGAAACTTTGACAAAAAGGATTAACATAAGCAGGTATAAAATAAGAGGGTTAATATGGCTATTATATAAAGACCACACACATCTAAAGAAAGGGCAAAAAAAAATCAGAATGCAATATGAGATTTCAAAAGAGAAATATTTGGGTTATTTAGTGTAGTGACAAATAGTAGGATTTTTCAACTGCTTCTATGGCAATAGCTATACTAAAATTCAGAATAATATTTTATTTCATATTGATGAACATATTCTCAACAAAAGTTAAAAGTAAATAGCTTTTTTAAAAAAATTTATTTATTTGACATACACACACACAGAGATCACGAGTAGGCAGAGAGGCAGGCAGAGAGAGGGGGGAAGCAGGCTCCCTGCCGAGCAGAGAGCCCGATGCGGGGCTCGATCCCAGGACCCTGAGATCATGACCCGGGCCGAAGGCAGAGGCTTAACCCACTGAGCCACCCAGGTGCCCCCCAAATAAATAGATTTTAAGGTAAGTAACAAAACATAGATTTTAGTCTGGAAAAAATCAATAATATCCAAAGGTTATTTATTTATTGATTTATTAATGTTGATGGCTGAAAGTTATAATGTTCAGTCATCCAGAAATTCTATTCTTTACATTGATTTATCACCCAAGGATTCTAGATAACTGAATTTCTATTTAATTATTAACTTGTCCAGTGTGAGCTTAATAAATGCCATTTATTATCAGCTAAATGACTAATGTAAAATAAGCTTCCATTATATCTAGCTAGTCTAACCTCTGGGGAAGAATGTAAAATATGAGAAATTTTATTTTTAATTGTGACAGGGTTACAGGTTGCATAGATAAAGGGGAACCCAGTGACATACTTTCACCCCATTTTGTAAAATTTCTCAATTTCTCTTTCTACTTGTAGTCATAATGACAAGCTGCAAGTATGATACCCCTGAAGAGTGAATGAGAAACTTCAAGTCCGTAGTTCACCAAAGAACATCCACTCAGACCATATGGTTGTGGGGGTGAAGTTGTTAAATAATAAAACCCACAGAGGTGTGTCCATGATCACGTGCAGGTCACCTGTCTGACTGTGTTTCTGGGCTGTAAAGGAGCCCTTCTAGCTCCATCTGGCTGCTACTGTCCTTGTAGGGCCACTACCCGCCATGACATTAGGCAGCAGAGTTGAAGCAGATGGTAAGCAGGGCTCTAGCACAGCCCAACCACCCAGAGAAGCCATCTCCACCAATACATAACTGATGCTGGACCCTCCTTTTCTCGAAGGCAGAGAAGATTGCCCTTAAAAATCTGGCATTAGAATTACCATTTGCACAGCCTCCGATACAAAGCAGCAACAGCCCCAGGGTGTTTCCACATAAGACAAGAATATATGGCAAACAGAGAGGGGTCGATGGGATCCGGGAAGCATAGCAAAGGTGAACAGACACACTGAAGTATGCTTTGGGTATGGGTTGAACACTGTGTGCACCATCCTCCCCTAACACTTGTATGTTGACATTCTCCAGTACCTCAGAATGTGGCCTTATTTGGAAATAGGCTCATTGCAGATACGGTTGGTTAAGGGGAGGTTATGCTGGAGTAGAGGGGGCCCCTAATTCAGTGACTGGTGTCCTGATAAAAAAGGGAACTTTGGAGCCAGAGGGAGCACACAGAGAGAATGCCATATGATGAGGTAGGCAGAGATGGGGGTGTGGCACCTATCAAACACGGAACACCAAAGACTGCCAGCAAACCACCAGGACCCAGGAAAGAGGCCTGGGCCAGATTCTCCCTCACAGCCTTGGGAGGGAGCCAACCCTGCCAACAGCTTGATCGTGGATGTCTAGCCTCTACAACTGTGAGGCAATCAATGTTTGTCATTTAAGCCACCCTGTCTGTGGCAGCCCTGGCAAATGACTTCACTCATTTAATCAGTTCCATAGTAAGTGCTAAACACTAATGACCAGAATACCTCTGTATAGAATTAGTAATAATTACATTCATATAACAGATGGAAGAAGCAAAAAGAAGTAGGGGTTTAGGTTTTGATTAATTCTAGTTGTTTTAGTTCTACATTTATATGTCTATCCATCTACCTACTCTCCCTCCATAATTCAGTTAACCACACGGAAAACTGTCCACCAATCTTGTCCCACATAGAGGCACGAGTCCTTCTCAGCTTCCTCTCCCTGTCGCTGTGTGCATTCTAAGACTGTTAGAGGTAACTGTGCTTCAGATTCTGCTGACCAAGGGGCCAGACCAATTAAATAGTGCCTCTCACCGAGTGGTGCTTCAACACCACCCCTGTTGGGTGTGCCACAGGTCACATCCAGGAAATTAAACTATCTTTTGTGCAACTACTGTGTACAGGGCTCAAGGTGAGGCACTTGGAGACAAGACATACATTAATAATTAACTATTAAGCTGAACATTAACAAGAATACAGATGTCATTTTTGCAGCTTTTTATTAATAATACCCTGGACAGAAAAAAATCCTGTGGATTGTAGAGCTAATCTGTGAATCATAAATTCACAGAAGTCATGATAGGTTTTATGCTTCCAAGGTTTAGAAAAGCCTAATTACAGCATTTCCCTCCTCCTTATGAAGAAGTACATTCTCTAAGGGTCTCTACTTCCCAGACATTTGCCAAGTGAAGCCCTGTCACCTAGAAACATAATTACCAATAAAGTCATAGATAATTTATTATTGTATGATTATAATAAATCATTTTACATATACCTCTTCCATTTTAAAGGGCAACTTTCTCCTAACCTCTAAGGTATGTACTACTTATCTTCATGTACACTGTGAAAAAAATATGTAGTAAGGGATAATTTTATCTTGAAATATTCAATACATTTTTTTCTACTTATTTGCTTCTTTTTTTCAGTGACTTTATGGAAGATGTTTTATGAAATGCTTTGAATCCCTACATCCCCTTTCCTGTGTTCTAGAAGCACATAGGTAATAAAAGCTTCCCGCATAGGCTAATTGGAACTTACTGGATAAAAAGGGACTTAATCTCTGCTCCAGGATGACCCTCTGCAGATAGGCTTTTTAAACAGCATCATTTAACCACAATCAGAAGTAGTTTCCTGACTTATACACCAGTGAAACTACTTCGGGAAACAATTTGCTTTATTGATGGAATGGGAAGAAATGCCAAATAGCAATCACAGAATCAGTGAGCAAACAATTATTATGCTTCTGATGGAAAGAACATTATTTAATCTGAATCCTTTCATTAGAATCCAGTATTTCATTATAAATGGGTTACCATAGAAGTTTTCAAAAATTTTTTTTAAAGATTTTTATTTATTTGACAGACAGAGATCACAAGTAGGCAGAGAAGCAGCAGAGAGAGAGAGGAGGAAGCAGGCTCCCCGCTGAGCAGAGAGGCCCAATGTGGGGCTGGATCCCAGGACCCTGAGATCATGACCTGAGCCGAAGGCAGAGGCTTTAACCCACTGAGCCACCCAGACAACCCATAATGTTTTCAAATTAACATGAGCCTCTTATTTAGATGTATCTAGAATTAGCTTTTTATAAATTGAAATCATGACTTGTGACTCCTGTAGTTACAATTCTGCATTTCTTTAACAGGATCAAGCTAGTTTAGTACATATCTATGAAGCATATTTGAAATGGACATGGAGTGGCTCATATGAACACAGTGACCACTTTGGCTTTAGAGAAAGGTAGAGAACCATTTGGAGACATTTGAAACCATGAAAATGAATAACTCCAACTTGGCCTATAATAACTAGAATTTTAAAAATCTGCCTCAATCCATTCTCTTCCTATAAAAGGCGTATATAGGTGCGCCTGGGTGGCTCAGTGGGTTGAGCCTCTGCCTTCAGCTCAGGTCATGATCTCAGGATCCTGGGATTGATCCCCGCATTGGGCTCTCTGCTCAGCAGGGAGCCTGCTTCCTCCTCTCTCTCTGCCTTTCTTTCTGCCTGCTGGTGAACTCTGTCTGTCAAATAAATAAATAATTTTTTTAAAAGGTGTATATACAACTGAACACCAAAAGACCACCCAAACAATACAATTAAAAAGTGGGCAGAGAGTGTGAATAGACATTTTCCAAAGATGACATCCAGATGGCCAAAAGACATATAAAAAGATGCTCAACATCACCAATCATCAGAGAAATGCAAACCAAAACCACAATGATATATCATCTCAAATGGTCAGAATGGCTAGCATAAGAAAGATAAGAAATAACAAATGTCGAAGAGGCTATGGAGAAAAAGGAACCCTCATCCACTATTGGTGGGAGTGTACATTGGTACAACCACTGCGGAAAACAGTACGGAAGTTCCTCCAAAAATTAAAAATAGAAATGCCATGTGGTCCAGTAATTTCACTACTGGGTATTTACCCAAAGAAAACAAAAACACTAATTCCAAAATATATACACACCTCTATGTTTACTGCAGCATTATTTACAATAGCCAAGATATGGAAGCAATCTAAGTGTCCACTGATAGATGAATGGATAAAGATGAATGGATAAAGATATACATATGTGTATATGTATACACATATATATACCATATCTTTATCATATATATACACACATATATATACCATATCTTTATCATATATATACACATATATATATACACACACACATACATACACACACAATGGAGTGTTACTCAGCCCTAAATGAACAAACTCTTGCCATTTGTGACAACATGGATTGATCTAGAGGGAATGATGCTAAGTGAAATAAGTCAGAGAAAGACAAATACCATATGATTTCACTTATACGTGTAATCTAAAACAAATGAACAAACAAAAAAATCCCAAACTGACTTCAGTACAGAAAACAAACAGGTGGTTGCCAGATGGGAGCTGGGGGGATGGGTGAAGCAGTTGAAGGGGATTAGGAGATACAAACTTCTAGTTACAAAATAAGTGAGTTACAGGTATTAAAATACAGCATGGGGGCGCCTGGGTGGCTCAGTGGGTTAAAGCCTCTGCCTTCGGCTCAGGTCATGATCTCAGGGTCCTGGGATCGAGCCCCACATCGGGCTCTCTGCTCAGCAGGGAGCCTGCTTCCCCCCCTCTCTCTGCTGCCTCTCTGCCTACTTGTGATCTCTCTCTCTGTGTCAAGGAAATAAATAAAATCTTAAAAAAATAAAATACAGCATGAAGAATATAGTCAACAATACTGTAACAGTGTTCTATGGTGACAGAGGGTGAATAAATTACCATGGTGAGCTCTGAGTAACGAACAGAATTTTCAAATCAATAACTCATATACCCAAAACCAATATCTTATTTTATTTTTAAAAAGATTTTATTTATTATTTGACAGAGAGAGACACAGCAAGAGAGGGAACGCAAGCAGGGAGAATAGATGACGAAGAAGCAGGCTTCCCACCAAGCAGGGAGCCCAATGCGGAGTTCAATCCCAGGACCCTGGGATCATGACCCGAGCGAAAGGCAGACGCTTAACCACTAAGCCATGCAGGTGCCCCCCAAAACTAATATTTTTTAAAAAGCATATGTTTTCTCCTCTTTTGAAAAGCCTTCCCTTGCTGTTCTTTAATCTATACAGGTCTTAATTCTTTCCAGAAACATTGATTTCTCAGTTAGCATGGATTTAAAGTCAAATGCTCAGAGTAGCCAGGAAATCATACACTGGGGAGAGGCAGTGAGCAAGTTAAAGCAATGTGGCAAATGACAGTAAGTGTTGGGAGCAATAGGGAGAAGAGACAATTGTAGTGAATGGAGATTCTCTAAAGCTGCCTTTTGGCTCTGGGTCATTCCAAGCAGGAATGTGGGCTCAGGTGAATGTCCTGATTTTAATGTCAAATTTTTACCACACTTGTGCAAGTTGAACAAAACACTTCTGTGTTTTCCACAGAAAGATTATTTCTTGCTCTCAAGGATGTAACAATCATGGAATAAATTGTGATAACACAGGTAGACATGATTCTGTGGAAAAAGATTCTTTATCTATTCTGAACAGGCTCAGAGGTCAGTGGGGGCTGGGTGGAGGTAAAAGAATGCTTCTGGAGGATGATCAACCTTATCTTGAATGATGAGTGGGGGTGGCCAGACATGAAAGAAGGCATAGAGACACTCTAGGTAGAGGACAGAATAGAAGCCACGCAGTTGTGTGAACCAGAGCAGGGAAAAAGCTGCTGAGGTTCTTTATGCCTGGGGTACAGGTGAAGTGGTGAGAGATGGAAGCTGTGGGTGAAATTTATGGAATTTGAGCTGAGCTGAAAGATTTAAAATATTTCCATTCTACGTCATTTATTTTTTATTTAAGGTCAAAACAATGATTCTTTAATTTTGGAATTTCATGGACCAGTAAATCGGGACATATATTTAAAAAAATTAATACTGAAGATAAACTGTTGATTTATCATAATTATGCTGTAGCACATCTCTATAGTTTTATCAAGTTTTAAATTGACATAAACTTCACATTTGATTAAAATTATAAACATTATTAACATCTGTGTAAAACTGTCACCTCAATGAAAATAGTGAATATCTTTCACAAAAGTGTCCTCATGTGCCTTTGTAATTACTCCTTCTCACTCCCCACTGCCCACCCTTGTTCACAGGCAACCATTGATCCGTCTCCTATTATTATAGATTAGTTTGTACTTAATAATTAGTTTGTATGTATTATATAAATGAAACCATATAATATGTACCCTTTATTGTCTGGCTTCTCTCGCCTAGCATTATTTTGAGATTTGTCCATGATGTTGAAGCATCAAATAGTTCCCAAATCAAGAATACATGAAAGTTTCAGCCTTTAAAAATTTTATCCATTCTCACAGATGTAGTGGCTTATTACTGTGGATTTACTTAGCCTTTGACTAATGACTAATGATGTTGAAGAGCTTTTCATATGCTTATCTGCATCCATATATCTTCTTTGGTGGGACAGAACCATTTCGGTCATAGACCCTTTCAAGCTAAAACCACTTTGTAAGAAAAGATTCCTTGGCCACAAACTGATTCTGAGTCTAAGGACAATAAGCTTAAGATACAGTTAATGGATGAAATTTCACAGTGGAGCACTGTGAATTTTTGGCATTGATGTATGTTTAAGATTTTTTTTTTTTTAATTTGACAGATAGAGAGATCACAAGTAGGCAGAGAGGCAGGCGGGGGGGGGGGAGGCTCCCCGCTGAGCAGAGAGCCCGATGTGGGACTCGATCCCAGGACCCTGAGATCATGACCTGAGCCGAAGGCAGCGGCTTAACCCACTGAGCCACCCAGGTGCCCCTTGATGTATGTTTAAATTATGTGTTGTGATTGATTTCATGCATGCTGTTTTAAATAAGTTGTGTTATTTTACATGGATTGGTCCAGAGCTTAATTGTCTGGCCTCCTTTTGTTATATTGGGTAGCCCTTCCCTAAAACCTGGTCCTACCCTTGGAGGCCTGGCACTGCCAGTAGGAGGCAGGACAGTGGCCTGGTGGGTCTACAGAAAGGCCACTTTCTGTCTAAAGAAAAGTGAGCCACTCACCACAATGGCAGGAGGCAACAGGACACGTGGCCAGCTCATGCTGTCACTGCCTCTGCCGGGGACCTCTATTAGAATTCTGTCCTTCTCCTGGCCAGGTAAAAATAACCAGACCCTCTGAAAACCTACAGTTGTTGGGGAAATCTGCTTTCGTATTCTACCACTACCCTTTCCTCTCAATGCATGAAACAGGCTTAAGATCCATTTCTTTCTTTCTACCTATGGATTCTTCCCCTTCCTATAATTGAGGCCAGAAGCCAAATGAAGGCTTGCCTATCATTTTATCCATACTCTGTAAATTGTATCTCTGTATGGTCATTTGACACACCATCTAGGGAAAATGGACATGCTGTATTTTAAAATTAGTCTTTCATCAAATCACTGGTCAGTCAACTAATAGCTTTAGGTTTTTAAAATTCTTCTATGAGGGCTTTATACTACATAGTGCATTACTCCTCCCAGCTCTAAACTCTCCACATTTGTAAACATCAATTTATGGAGGCATTAAATGTGTCACTCTTCACAAGGCTTAACTGTTAGTTCTGTCTTTCCTCGTCTCCCTTTCTATGTAATGGACATATCTGGCACAGAAATTAAACAATATTAGGAGTGCTGATTGAAGTTTTTTTTAATTTGTCAGGACATGATCTGTGATATATGTTCTTAGATGTTTAATTTTCTCAGGAAATTTCGGTTGGCACTGCCATATTACCGTTGTTACACACAGATTATATCACTCATATTTTGAATTACTCACATTTACTATTTCCTGTTTTCTTATGTAAAGAAAATTTGCTTCGAGGAGGGACAGAGGACTTAGAAGTCAATTGGATGGCAATATCCATTAGCTCCAAGAATTGGTGAACACGTTTTTCTTCTAAAATGGAAAGTAAGAATCACTGTAATTACTGGAAGAGAGCTATCATGTTGGCAGAGATCAACAGTACCATAAATATTCTAATATTTTAAAAACTATTTTTTTATCAAAGTTGTACATGTTTTAAACAATCAAATAGTTCTATAGCACTTAAAAAACTGCACAGGCCACCACCACTTTCAGCCCCACAAAGGCAATAATTTTCCATTTTTTATCTAATTATTTCATTATTTATCTCCGTATCTCAACATAATGTGCTTCTGGATTGTGCACGTCTTGATTTTTCACTTTTTATCCTTTATTGACTGTTGAAAATGAAAATGAGACATAAGCTCTTTTTCAGTTTTTCCCAATACCACATACACTTCCTAAAACTTTAGTTTATCGTAATTCTACCATAATATCACTGTAAATGCTCTAGAAAGATGCATTTTATTTTATTTATTTTTTTAAAAGATTTTATTCATTTATTTGACAGACAGAGATCACAAGTAGGCAGAGAGGCAGAGAGAGAGAGGAGGAAGCAGGCTGTCTGCGGAGCAGAGAGCCCGATGCGGGGCTCGATCCCAGGACGCTGGGATCATGACCTGAGCCGAAGGCAGAGGCTTTAACCCACTGAGCCACCCAGGCACCCCCGAAAGATGCATTTTAAAAGGATACAGTGATTAGTTCTCCTTTTCTGTATATTTTGTTTTCACTGGAATTAATAATTATGGACATTTATTTGCTAACTCTTCTATATATTTATTAGTTATTTAACTTCCAACTCTCCTTCAGTTATATACATCTCTCAGCATGTCCAAATGTTTTAGATATTCTAGAAATTTTGTCTTATTGAGCTTGTCTCTCTCAGAGCTTTCAGACTTGCTTCAGTCTGGAATGGTTTTATCCTTGTCCTCTGGCTCAGGGTCATGGCAAGCTCTCCTCTCACCATCCTCCTGGTGACTACCCTCCTCTCCCCTCCCTTCCCATCATCAATCTCCTTTCCTGGATTCCACATCTTCTTTTTCTCTCTACTCCCTTGGTATGATGTGGCACATTCTCTTTTAGCTTCTTTTAATTTTTTTTTATTTTTTAAAAAGATTTTATTTACTTATTTGACAGAGAGAGAGAGAGAGAGAGAGAGAGATCATAAGTAGGCAGAGAGGCAGGCAGAAAGAGAGGGAGAAGCAAGTTCCCTGCAGAGCAGGGAGCCCAATGCGGGGTTCAATCCCAGGACCCTGAGATCATGACCTGAGCCAAAAGCAGGGGCTTAACCCACTGAGCCACCGTAGGTGCCCCTCTTTTAGCTTCTTTTAGAAAGCATGGGAGATAACACATTCAGCTTGCTATTTACTCTGCCTGAACACTTAATCAGGGTTTAAAATGTCAGTTTGGAGATTAATGTTTTTTAAAAAAATTTGAAAGCATGAATTATCTCCAGTTGCTATTAAGTCTCTTCTCTTTCTTTAAAATCTTCTTTTTTATAAAACCCCTTTTCTTTTCTCTTTGAAAGCTGTTTTTTTTTTTCCTGCAGTTTTGCCCCACTTTTATATACTGTGCAGAGCACTTAGTGGGCCCTTCTATCAATAAATGCTAAACTTTCTGTTCTTAGAAATTCAATTATTTCTATAGCTATTTCCCTCCCTGCCCCCCAAACCTGGTTCAATTTTCTTTTTCCTTTTTCTAGAAGTCCAAATATCTGAATGTACTCTAGTTATCTTATTTTCTCAATATTTTTCATCTGTTTCTCTGATGGTCTATTTCCTATAAGATTTTCTTCATCTTATTTTATAAACTTTCTATTGAATTTTTAAATTTTCTGAAATGATCTATTACATATTATCCCAGGAATTTTTCTCTCTGAATATTCATGTTTCATGGACATGGTATCTTCCTTTCTTTTATGATATTAATCTTAGTTTTCTTCTTTTTATTTTTTTTTAAAGATTTTATTTATTTGACACAGAGAGAGATCACAAGTAGACAGAGAGGCAGGCAGAGAGAGAGAGGAAAGCAGGCTCCCTGCTGAGCAGAGAGCCCAATGCAGGGCTCGATCTCAGGACCCTGAGATCACGACCTGAGCCGAAGGCAGAAGCCTAACCCACTGAGCCACCCAGGCACCCCAGTTTTCTTCTTTTTAAAATCCTTTCTTCCCTCTTTCTCTTATCTCTATGCCACACTTACTTGTTTCTTTTTTTTTTTTCACTTATTTGTTTCTATTTGTTCATTTTGGCTTCTAACTTTTTGTGACTGGAATATTTCATTTTGCATAATGTCTTCAAGGTTCATCCCTGTTATAGCATGAGTCAGGATTCTTCTGCTTTTTAAAGTGGAATAACATTTCATTGCATGCACATGCCACACTTTGTTTATGCATTCATCTGTCCATGGAACCTAGATTGCTTCCACCTTTTGGCTATTGTGAATAATGCTGCTGTGAACGTGAACATGGGTGTACAATATAATCCTTAATGTTGCCTTTGTTCAGACCCTTTCTCAAAGATCTCCAAATTTCTTCCCTTTGGTGTTTCATCAAAATTTTCTTTCTTCCTCATAATTTCTCTGTAGCCCTTTACTGAACTTACAGGATCAATGAGGATAGTAAAGCCATAAAGGCTCAGTAGGCAGCAGGGTATAGCTAAGCCTCAGAGGGACTTGTCTTCAGAGTAACCCAGGGCTCTGGAGATTAAGGGATCTGGTCCATTTAGATAAATTAATACGGTTTCAGCTATTTTATGGTGATATAGCTTTATATGGCCTATCTTAGAAACTTAACCACAATTTGTATTTAATTTTTTGTGTGAATGTACTGAATAAGCATTTGGGATATAATTTGTATTGATCTGTATATTATGACTACAACTTGTAACTAATTTGTAACTTAGTGGTTACTTGTAGAAACAAAATATTTTAGAAATAGTTTTAGCTATATAGTAATAAAATAATATTGGTGGGCATAGAATTGAATGCTACCTAAAAGACTACAGGCAATTCAAACCTATAAAACATTTTTAAATAAGTATATTTTAGACACCAAATGTAATGAGAGTAGCTACCTATTAATACATGCTTTAAATATTCTGCCATGTTATATTCAATGAAACTATAAGGTGGGCATGATCATGTGAAACATACATACATAGCCTACCAAATCACACAGATGGTCTGTATGAGAACATCTCATACACAGATGTCTGTATGGTCCAACTCGCATGTTGGTGCTCTTAGTGCTATGGTACAGAAATAGAATGCATGAAAAAGGCAGGAAAACTCTAGGTGAAAAAGGGAGGGAAGTCTTGGACTTATAAGATGGACAGGGAACACTCTTATAAAGTTTTTCATTTTAACCTTTGATTACATTAACTAATATTAAACAATAACATCTTTCAAAAATAATCTTAAAATTCTCTACATGTGTTAGACTCACCACAGTAGAAGTTAGTGGGTTGCATTTTCCAAGGACAGCAGAACAACTTCCTGGTCTGTTTCTTATATAATACATCATCCCACAGCTAATAATCATGACAATATGGCCGCTACACAAGCAGTAGCATAATACATGAATATGAAAGACCAATGGAAATCAAAAAATATTTAATTAAGATTTTGTAAAGATCTTTAATCTTTAAAGCATACACCTATTTCTTTCATCATGATATTCTTAAATTCCATGTCCTAAAAACATAGTTTTAACTTCTGCTAAAAAAAAAACAAACGCTTTTATATTCAATACTTCCAAATAGAACCTATTGTGTGACTGCATGTCTAGATGAGGTGCCTCTCTAAAATTCAATAGAATTGTAACTGAGAAAAGCTTAAACTGAGATTTCTGTAAAGTTCACCTGAGATCAAGAAGGTCTTAGAAAAGAATCTTTCTAATGGGCTTAATTTCAGGAACTCATTTACCGATTCCCTGTTACTGGTGCCACTCCCTGAAGAACACAGTGTGAAAATGATCTGAATCCAAGGAAAAAGGGGGAATGCTCTTGGAAAGCTAATGGGTTTTAAAAGCCTCATCATCTTCATCTCTGAGTACCCTGAGTACTCTGATTAAGCATCTGGAAGATGAAAAGTGTTCTATGAGAGCACAATTTTAACATTATTAAGCTTCTCACAGCAAATTGGGGTTTCTTATTCAGAAAAGTGCTGAAGAAAACCTCAACGTTGTTGAGTAGTAATAATGTAGGAATCTGGGACAGCAACAGTAATTGCTGTCAGTAATAATTAGTTTCAGGTGTAAAATTTAGTGATCATCACTTCCATACAACCCGTGGTGCTCATCACAAGTGCCCTCCTGAATGCCCATCACCTATTTAACCCTTCCACCACCCCCGCATCCACATCTCCTCCGGTAATCATCAATTTGTTCTCTATAGTTAAGAGTCTGTTTCTTATATTCTTTCTTACCTAAAACGCTGATTGCCAGAACTCTCTGTGGGAAAGAAGTCATGATAATCAATCTCTATTATTAAAGCTTAAAAGCTTTATGGACTTACTGTTCTACAAAATAATAAATTGTAAGTAAAATTATAAAGCCAAAAAGTACTAACCCAGTTGAAACTTGTTATCATACAGGCTTTGGTATGAAATAGTTATTTCTAAGTTTAAACGGATGTGTGGAATAATAAGAAATATATATTTGGGTTTCTGTCCCTGGTCTCTAACATAGAGCTCCTAAAATTCTTATAAATCCTGAGTGATAGGGATGATAAGAACATCTTTTATTCTAATATTTGGTCTTTGTCCTGATTCCTGACCTAGGCTCTTAAGTCCTTTAGAATTTCCTGGGAGATCAAAGTATCTTTTGTTTCAATGGGGGGACTTTTATAGCCTCCTGAGAAGCTATAGGAATAGGAGCTAGTCACCAGACAGACCGAGACAGTATTTCACTAGTACAAAAGTAGACAAAGTGAACAGAAGGACTAAATAAATGTGCCAGAAATAAGCCTACATGTATCTAGATACCTACATCATGACAAAATGACCTAGAAGTACAGCAGACCAAAAAAAAAAAGCTTTTTAATAATGGTGCTGAATTAATAAGATGTTCATATGAGAGACAAGTGTACTTTGACTCCCACCTCACACCACAGATAAAAATCAATTCTATATAAATTATAGAACTCTATGTGACAGATAAAATATCAAAGCTTTTGGAAAGAAATTTAAGATATCATTTCATGACTTGGGGTAAGCAGATTGTTTAAAATTATACACAAAGAGGCAAAAGATTTGTATGAACTGATGAGAAACCAGAGTATTGCCATTCGCAATGACGTGGATCAAACTAGAGAATATTATGCTAAGCAAAATAATCAGAGAAAGACAATTATAATATGATCTCCCCAATTTGAGGAATTTGAGAAACACAGCAGGGGATCATAGGGGAAGGGAGAGAAAAATGAAACAAGACAAAACCAAAGAGGGAGACAAACCTTAAGAGACTCTTGGTCTAAGGAAACCAACTGAGAATTGCTGGAGGGGAGCGGGGTGTAGAGATGGAGTGGTGGGGTAATGGACATTGGGGAGGGTATGTGCTATGGTTAGCGCTGTGAATTGTGTAAGATGGATGAACCACAGACCTGTACCCTTGAAACAAACAATACACTATATGTTAATAAAAATAATACACAAAAAAGCACTAAAGATAAAAGGAAAAGTTGGGAAAGTTGACTATGTTAAAATCAAGACTTCTGTATACCAGAAGACACCACTGAAAAGAGTCTAAGACCAATTCACAGAGTGGGAGGAGATACCTTCTTACATATACCTTAAAAAGGACTTTTTTCTAGGACATATTAAGAACTCTTACCAATCAGTAAGAAAAACACATATGTCCCAAAGATATTGAAAAAATACTTCAATGTATACATCACAAAAGTGGATATTCAAATAGCTAGCAAACCTATAATAAAATGTTCAGTTTCATTATTATCAGGGAATTGCACATTTAAACCATGTGATACCACAATACTCCTGCCAGAGATAAAAAATGGAAAAGATGGAAAATACTTGGTGTTGGCAAAGATGTGGATAAGCTGGGTCACTTACCCAACACAAGTATTAGTAGAAATTAGTATAACTGCTTTGCAAAACAGGGGCATCTCTGGCAACCCAACAGACTTATACCCTATGACCCAATAATTCTACATATACACTCAATAAAAAAAACCAGGAACATACATTTGCCAAAGGACATGAAAGAGAATTTTCACAGTGGCACTATTATTTTTAACAGCAAAATTCTGAAGATTTTAAATGCCAAGTAGAATGGATCAGTAAGTAGTGATATATTCACACACTGGAATGTATGCAACAATGAAAACGAATGATTTACAGCCGCATGAAACAATTTCAAGATATCTCACCCTAATATTGAGTGAGAAACTAAGCCATGGAAGAGTGTTTAATTTACATAAATTACATAATTGGACAAAGATAATGATGTGAGAAGCCAGTATGGTGGTTAAAGTAGAATTATTACTAAAAGGGGCACAAGTGGTCTGAGGTCCTGTTAATATTTTGTTTCTCTACCTGGGTGCCAGTTACACAGGTTCAATTTGTGCAATATTCCCTGAACATTATGTATACACACATAAACACACACACATTTAAACTCTATGTTTAAAATGCCCCTCTTCAATGTCCACAATAGCCAAGTTATGGAAAGAACCTAGATGTCCATCAACAGATGAATGGATAAAGAAGATGTGGTATATATATATATAATGGAATACTATGCAGCCATCAAAAGAAATGAAATCTTACCATTTGCGACGACATGGATGGAACTAGAGGGTATTATGCTTAGCGAAATAAGTCAATTGGAGAAAGACAACTATCATATGATCTCCCTGATATGAGGAAGTGGAGATGCAACAGGGGTGGGGGTTAAGGGGGTAGGAAAAGAATAAATGAAACAAGATGGGATCGGAAGGGAGACAAACCAAAAGAGACTCTTAATGTCATAAAACAAACTGAGGGGGGTGGGAGGGAGGGGTGTTGGGAGAGGGTGGTGGGGTTACATTATATGTTTAAATAAAAATATAAAAAAATTTAAAAAAATAAAATGCCCCTCTTTCCTATGGATCTCTATGCTAGAGTTTCCTAGTTTTCTTAATGTTTCTTAATGTTTTTTATACATTCTATTTTTGGAATGATGCATATGAATATATTTGACACAATTGCTTTTTAAAAATTAACATCTGAATGTAAAATTGTGAGAAGGTTCATAAGAATTCAAGTGGCAAAAAATGGAAATTTAGTTTTCTGTAGCAAATTATAGCTTTGTGGATTCAAGTGATACAGTAATACACTGCCATGTTTATCACTGTGGTTTGGATATTTATACAAGGAATTACAATGGTTCTTGAGTACAGGATGTTTAAAGCAACGATGCACTTTTATGATGGCAGAAGGAATTTATATTATCATGACCTAATTTTACTCAACATATCTTGATGTTAGGAGCCTGAGTCACCATTGACTCAGCCCTTGAAATACAATGGTGCTTTCCTAGTAATTTTTCAATCAATAAACTTTTATGGTGAAAAAGCAGAGGAGTACACTGGCAAAGCTATCAATACTGATTTTTCCCTCACTGCAATTGGCTTCAGCAATAGAACATGGAGAAAACTCCTGCTAGTTTATTTTGTTCCTTTTTTTTTTTAAGATTTTATTTGTTGAGAGAGAGAACACAAGTGGGGAAGGAGCTCAGGGAGAGAGAGGAGCAGACTTCCCAATGAGCAGGGAGTCTGAAATGGGGGCTCCATCCCAGGATCCTGGGATCTCAGGATCATGACCTGAGCCAAAGGCAGACCCTTAACCAAGTGAGCCACCCAGGTGCCCCTAGTTTATTTTGTTCTTGAAAATATGGATAATGGGGTGCCTGGGTGGCTCAGTTCGTTAAGCATCCACTTTTGGCTTAGGTCATGATCCCAGAGTCCTGGAATCGAGCCCAACATGGAGCTTTCTGCTCAGTGAGGAGCCTGCTTCTCTCCCTCTATATGCTTCTCTGCCTACTTGTGCTGTCAAATAAATAAATAAAATCTTTAAAATAAAAAAAAGTATGGGTAATAAGTCCTCCTTCCCACAATAAAAAGTAGAGCCAAAATTTGGGGGGCTAATCTCTGCTTGGTTTTGATTGGTTTCTTCTTCTTTGAGCACCCAAAGACATCTCCCAAATTTGTGCCATATTTAATAAAGGGAAAAGAGTAATGATAAAGACTTTTTGTTGTTGCTGTTTTGTTCTCAGAATTAGTTACTAGTAATTTTTCTGTGTCACCATTGGCATTTCAGTAAGAAATTGGGAGAGGCTTTGTATAATCATATGCATTTCAAAGAATGTTTTTAAATGCAAGTAAAAGAAAGTTTTTATTGCTTTATAACAAAAAGTACAAAGAAATGGGTTTCCAGGACTGGTTCTGTAGTTCCATGATTGTGCTGCAGATGTAGAATCTGTTCGTTTTTCCTGTGTCACCATCATATGCCATCTTTCACTCAGGTGGTTTGCCTCATGCCACAAAATGGCTGCTGCAGACCAAGGCATTAAATCCTCACATGACAATGTCCAAAGCTGAAGAGAGGTAAGTAGGAAGAAAAGAGCTTTTCATCTTATGGTTCTCTCCTTTAATCAAGGAGAAAAATTATTCTCAAAAGCCCACTGCTCCCTAGCCAACCTTATGTCTTATGTCTCAAGTTCAAGAGGGATTACCATAATCAGTTTAGACCTATTATGGCTTAGTCCCTGAAACTCATTGAGCAAAACTCAGTATTTTCAAAGAAAAAAGTACAATGGACATCTAGTAGGCAAGGAACAACATCCATTCTGGGCTGTTTGCCAAACACCATTGTGAACAAAAAAGTCTTCACCTGAGTTTTCCAACACCTCATTCTCTTATGAGATGTCAAATGTAGGCTTTATATGCCAAATATAGGTCATCAGAAATCAATATCAAAAGAAATAAAATAATTTATTTCTTAATGTTTTTACTGCACAAACATAATAACTATATATATTTTAACAATAGGCTCATGAGTCAGGTCACACTGGAAGGCAAACTTGCTCTAGCTAAATGAGCAAATTGGAATGAAGATAATATTTGAATAGATACTTTCAGTCCTACAATAACACCACCAAGAGCCAGTAGAAAGAAATGCTAGTAGATGCAAGTTCATCACCACCATGCAAAAATTATTGCAAGCATAGGAACCTCTGATATTTCACTATTTTACACAAGATCACCAAGTTATTTCCATGAAATCAAAAGAAAAAAACACCAGGAAATGTATCCAAGAACCCCAAAAGATATCACAAAACCCATTGGAGGAAAAATCAACAAATGAAGATGGAGATTATATAGTGGTTACTATTCCAGAACAAACACATCTGAGCTTATCTTCTCCCCAAATATTTATTTCACTTGTTAAGATAGTTTTCCTAATGTTTAAAATTTTTCATATGCCTAAACACCCTTGTGGATAGGCAACCGCACTGTAAAACTATGATGTGGCAACTTTACAGAAAATCAGGCAACATTTGGCAATATAAACACATGATGTAACAGAAGATGAACATTTGTGCAGAAGGAAAATAAGCTGTTCAAATGGCACCAAAGTCTGTGAAGTGCAGTACACCCTTTGTATCTCTGGTTGGCCAACTGTGCCAGCATCTTGTGGAAACATCTTCTAAGAGGAAAGAAGATTTTCACTGTTTGAACAGATGGATGGAATTGGATATGATTATTTCCCTGAATGGGACTAGAATCCTTATTAAAGGATGCTCACTCAAGGGAAAAAAATATTACTCTGGAAGTGCAGAGTGCAGGAGGAAATGCGGAAGGAAGACAGTGCTGGGAAGCAACAGGAGGATGACAAGACAAGATAGAGGATGATCTCTTTCTTGTGGAGATGCTTGGATGGTTTTAGGGGCTCCTTCTGAGTCCAAGCTATTACTTTGTACAACATTCTTTCCTCTAACCCCATGGCACCACTTACAGAGGCAATGTATCACACCCACGTGGTGGGGTGCAGGTGGCATTCCCCAGGACATTAGTCTTGGCTCTCCTCTCTCTTTATTCTAGATATGGCCCCCAAAGTTTTTTGTTTCACTTGCATAGTCTTTCTTCTCTCCCCACCTGCTTTTGTCCTGCTCAGTTGCCCTGGCAGGTGATTCTTGTCAGCTCCTTTAAGGCTTGGGGAGGGGTGTGGACAAAAGACCCCAGCAGAACATTGAAGGACAGCAGGAGAGAGAAGTCAAGTCGTTCTTTCCTGCTTCCTTCCTTTTTCAATGCTCTCTCTCTGGCGGTGGCCTTGTTCCTGCCAGCAGGTCCTCCTCTAGCACTCTGGGGCCCAGTGGGCTCTGGAAGCCCTAGTTCTTCTTCTCTTTCTGCCTTAGCAGCCGATTATGCTTCCCAGAGCATTCTTGCTAACTAGTGGAAGCCTCACTGGCCATTGTTGGTTCTCTCCATCCTAACCCACCTCTATAAGAAGGCCTTTTATTTCTCTACATTTGAATCATCTGGGGTAATTCTGCTTCCTTTTAGGACCTTGACCACATAGCTGCTATCTCCTAAAACTGGGAAATCACCTCTTGAAAAATCAGACTTGACAATACCAGGCCCATATTTTCACATCAAACCAACTACATAGGCAGAAAAAACAAAACCAAATCAAAAAACCCAATTTGACCTTTTAAATCAGTGCTTCCCAAGCTTTAGTGTGCCTGAGTATCATCTGGGAATCTTGTTAAAATGAGTATCTGGGTATAGTAGCATTGGGGTTGGGCCTGGGATTCTGCATTTCTAACAAGATTTCAGGTAACGTTAATGTTGACAGTCCATGAACCAGATTTTTGAGTTGCAGGACTTTAGACAGGATGTAGTTACCCACATTTGCCACTCTCATTTATTATTTTTTAATTTTTTAAAAAGATTTTATTTGACAGAGATCACAAGTTGGCAGAGAGGCAGGCAGAGAGAGACAGGGGGCAGCAGGCTCCCCATTGAGCAGAGAGCCCGATGTGGGGCTCGATCCCAGGACCCTGGGATCATGACCGGAGCCAAAGGCAGAGGCTTAACCCACTGAGCCACCCAGGCACCCTTCCACTCTCATTTATGTTACTTTCATAGTACTTTTATTTCTTCCACCAATCCTTGCTCATTTATGATACTAGTTGGGCTTGTAATCTTTGTTCTCTGTTCATTTTGGTAAATTTCCCTACTCTGTTCATCTCAACTGTTCTCGAGTTCAGACCTCTCCCTTGATCTTCAGATGAGTGATACCACTCACCACCCAGAAATGGAATAACCCCAGAAGAAAAAAATTCCCTTTCATCTACCCACATTCAACTGCTTAGAATTTTTGCTGTTTCTTTCTCCCATAAACCTTATCCATTCACTAGGATCTCTATTTGAATTTTTACTGCCCCCCCAACCAGACTTATCATTACCTGCCTGGTAGGACCTCTTAACTTGTCCCCCTGTCTTTAGGTTTTGTACCTTCAACCTATTCTTTAGACAGCACCAGACTGATATTTCTAAGAAGCAAACTGAATGTTGTCTCATA
The DNA here is from genome assembly GCA_003697995.1 of Taxidea taxus jeffersonii. Lineage (NCBI taxonomy): Eukaryota > Metazoa > Chordata > Mammalia > Carnivora > Mustelidae > Taxidea > Taxidea taxus. Next base: position 2,234 of record RCUC01151754.1, on the reverse strand, counting down.
TTTTTTTCCTTTGGTGTTTCATACAATCTATAGCATAAGAAAGCCCTTAGCAATCTTGTTTCCACCTTCTGATGCAGCCCCCCACCTATTAATTTTATGTTCTGAGAACACTGAAAAACTTACATCAGATTTCCAGTCCCTCAAGCTTTGTTCATGCTGTTTCTTCTCCCTGAAATGCCTTTGCCACCACTTCTTGACTCTTGCAAACACAGCTATGGGTTTTGCTCCCAGGAGAAGGCCTTCAGGCCAGAAACCATGTCTCCTCTCCTTTTCCTTTTCTTTCCTTTCTTTCTTATGTCCAGCATCTAGTCCAGAGGGTCTTCAGTAAATGTTAATAAATGTATTATTTAAAATGGTAGATTAATGTTTGACAATGTATTATTATATTCTGTTTCAATCTATACACTAAGATTTATTTTAAATGTTGTTAGATATAAAAGAAAACTGTGTTATTTCTCTTGATGTTCTCAATAGTAGGGAAGCAATTTTTAAAGAACGAGGCTCTTAATCTTCACCCTGGCTCTCCATTTGGCCTTTATTAGAGGTTAGTTATCTTCCTTGGATCTATGCTTGGAATCTCTTGATGAGGGTGACAGATGATTGGTCCAATGTAGACCCTAATCTGTATGAATTTTGTATCTTACTGAGGAAGTAAGCAATGGTAATTTGTTTCTTTTTCTTTAACCACAACACAGGAAATTTATATCTGGAAGGATTTCCTCTTGGGCAGGCAATCTGCCTGGAAATACTTATTGAGCACAGTCAGGATGAATCAGACTATTAGGTCTCAGTGTTTACAGATAAAAATAACTTGCATTTGTAGAGCAACACAGAGGGAGTATTTGAGACTTGCTGATACATAGAGATCATTAAATGTTAGAACTGACAACCAAAGAGGCTACAGAATCTCTATCCGTGGCAGTTCTTAAAAGGCACATACACTGACTTAGGAAAGTCACTCCACCATTCCATTCCATGCCCTACTTGCCTTATTTGTAAAATGGGCAAAATAAAAGACCTACTTCATAAATTGTCATGAGAATTCATTGAGGTAATAAATGCGAAGTACTTAAACAAGACAATAAGTATAAACCTGGCTCACTGTGTTCATTAATAAATGTTACTATCAATTTAGTAAACAGTGTCCAGTAAATACTGTAAGTATCTCGGTGACTTTGGAATAAAGAAGCAGAAAGCATTATTTCCCTTTTATTACAATGACTCAATTAAAAACTTACTCTATAGTCATTGCCCCAAAGGCTCATCTTATTCCCAAGAACCTCAATAAAGCACCTTTGACTTTAGAAAAGTCCAAGATTTAATGTTTTTTCACCTGGAAGTTTCATAAATGTTTTGTCTTATATTGTGTTCCTAGTGTGTTCCCCTATTACTGATCATCAGCATAATAAATAAGCATTTTGTAATGGTGCTCATAAAACCCAGATGATTATGCTGCACTTTACAGTTTAATCAACATTTTCTCATGCACTGTCTAATTTGCTTGTAACAACCCCAGGGAGGCTTGTTGTACTATTTACATTTTGTGCATAAGAGGTGAGAAAATCAGAGAAATTACAAGACCAACCTAAGGTCATGAAATTACCAGATTGGGACTCAAACATTGATCCTTTTATTTCAAATTCCATGTCATTGCACAAACTTGTGTCTCTTGGCCTAGAGAATACTGGTTTAGCAGACCATTTGCAGAATCTTCTGTGAGTAGATGGTACTTTGGGCATGGGTTTGCTGATTTCCTACTGCAATGACAGACCAACATTTGTAGTGGTCCTCTATATTAGTCCATAACTGTTTTACATTCTACTATGGAATTATTGCATTTATTCATCCCTGAAGAGTGAGAAAAACAAAACTAAACATAACCAAATGTAAAAGGTAGTTTTGTTTGTTTGTTTTTGTAAGAACTCATCATATTATAAGTTTAAAATAAATGCAGGTCATTGACCACTTATGTTTTTGAGCTTCTCATAGAATATACAGAGAAAACGTTGCTCCATTTCAGTTTTTAAGAGCATGTGATTATATAAACAAATGTATTTTATCGGCCAATTTCCATGTCACTTTTATTTTTTTGAGATTTTGTTATTCCAGATAATGCAGTATTGCATTTTCAGTTTTTTTAAAAGATTTTATTTATTTATTTGACAGAGAGAGAGATCACAAGTAGGCAGAGAGGCAGGCAGAGAGAGAGGGGGAAGCAGGCTCTCTGCAGAGCA